>LGRX02014781.1:43318-54490 GCA_001247695.2 Cymbomonas tetramitiformis
CGCCCAGGTCCGAGAGCCTAGGTAAAAAAGCCAAGATAATCGGCGCCCAGGTCCAAGAGCCTAGGTATGAGAGCCCGGAGCATTTCGGTATGAGAGCCCAGGTATGAATGTGTGGTGGTGCAAAGGTGCGTGCATACCATATCGCACGGATTCTAAAGGGGAGTGCAGGGACTGAGCAAAAGAGGCTGGTGCTTAGCCCCCCTTTCCTGGGCCCTGATTTCTGGCTGCGGTGAACGCCACTCAGCTGTGGACGCTGCTTGGGTGGCAGAAAGAGGAAGAAGATGCTGAGGAGAAACCCATGTCCACGATCATTCCATACGAGTCAATGCCGGAACACACTCGAAAGGTATCCTTGATATACAGCCTGCTATTTCCCAAACCCGCTGCCATCAGCGAGAGGTGGTCGTGTGGTGGCTGATTGCGGCTTGGCCGGTGGATTGCTTGGAGCAGACGGTGGTGACGGACATGCAGAGCTTAGCGCTTTCACGATGGGCAGCAGAGGGCCGCCGCACCTTCGAGGAGGGCAAGATCCCCTGGATGTCATGGGGGAGCTCCGAGGGCTTTGCCGGGATGATGCCCGCCTCCTGCTCGGAAGTGTTCCAGGTCGGCCCTCGCCCTTTCGCCCCCCAGGCGCCTTGTTTTGGGCTGCACCCAGTAAAACATGCTAGAATGTGGGGCGCGCCATGAAGCCGGGCGCATGCTGGAAGCGGCGGCCCCGCCGGCTTGACGGTGTTGGCGCACAGTGCGGGCAGGAGTGTTGTTGACCCTGGCACCCTCGCGGGGAGCTGCGCTGCCCATGCCGTGTGCGGCCAGCAGTTGTGCACCTCTTGCGCAGCCTGCTTCAGCATGCGGCAGCTCTGCCCACCTCCTCCAGCCCGAGGTGTGTACCGGGATTTCTCTCATCTCCATTGCGCATGGCTTGCGAGGGTGACATGGCGCCCCCTGGATGTATCTGTTGCAGTTTGAGGCGGATGCAGCCACGGATCCTCGAAAGACGGACCAGCACCTCTCACGCCACGTGTCTCCTCCCAGGTGAATCACCTGCAGGCTACGCTGTGCCCCATTTCCCTGTACTCACATCGTGCCTCCCATGGTCCTGGAAGTTGGCCGATGCTCGCCCCCGTCTTGTGCTCATAGAGTCTTGTGCCCTGCAGCGGCAAAGAGCTGTATGGTGTCTTAGCAAGGATGCAGTTTAGGGTGAAAACCCCCGGCTTGCCAGCTGGGCGTCGAATCCAGGGCAAGGGGCGTGACCCGGGTGGCCATACGGTGGCGGAGGGCTGCGCAGAGGTGTCAAAGGGCCGCGAGCTTTGGAGCAGCGATGGAGCGACGGCGCCTGGGTGGCTCTGCCCGCCCAAGACGAGCCCCTCGATGCACCTGCAGACACTGGCGTGCCATCCAGCGAAGAAGCTCCTCGGTGCATCCCGATCTCCAGCAAATCGCCAGCGCTCACCCCGCGCCACCCGCGCTCAGCTCAGCCACACGACCTACACTCAAGCCCGCGCCACCCGCGCTCAGCTCAGCCACATGACCTACACTCAAGCCCGCGCCACCCGCGCTCAGCTCAGCCACACGACCTACACTCAAGCCCGCGCCACCCGCGCTCAGCTCTGCCACACGACCTACACTCAAGCCCGCGCCACCGCGCTCAGCTCAGCCACACGACCTACACTCAAGCCCGCGCCACCCACGCTCAGCTCAGCCACACGACCTACACTCAAGCCCGCGCCACCCGCGCTCAGCTCAGCCACACGACCTACACTCAAGCCCACGCCACCCGCGCTCAGCTCAGCCGGGAGCGGGAACTTCTCGAGATTTAAATTTTATATTGTGTGCGGCGGATACCTTCGGCTGAGGGAGCGCGACTGGAAGTAGAATCTTTTAGGGAACGAGGCATTTTTTGTTTGAGGGATATACTGGCGGGATGTACCGGCTGACGTGGCGCGCTGTGTGTGATGACCTGGGCAGGATTCCAAGTGGCGCGAATGACGCACCCTCTGACAAGAAAGTGGGCGCCAGAGTGGCAGGTGCGCGGGCCTGTTGAGCATTGCAGTGCTGGCTCAAATTCCAGAAGCATTCATCCTTTTCGCTGTGCAGCTCTGACCCAGCTACGTTTTGAGTTGTGGCACCACAGATGACTTTACCTCAGCAGACCAATCAAACGTCGTTGTGTCCATGCTGGTGCCCCCTCCTGAAAAGGTTGCTAAGGAGGAGCAAGCCAACAGCTTATCGCAGGTAATGTCTATTTGCCCTGTGCCCGGAACCCGTCTGCGGCACATTCTGAGTTCTGCCCGGCGACACGAGTGCATGCTCGACAGTGCGCCGTCGTTGGGGCTTGCGCTGTTTGCTTGAACGAGGCATCTCTCCGTCCCAGACGCAGCAAATTTTGAGGGTCCCCGAGATTCGTTTGTCCTTTTGCGAAGCTCCTTGTGGATTGCGCAGTTACGGTCATGCAGCCTCGTGATTGCACAGCGCGCAGTCGGGTCCTGCAGCCAGAGTGGCCTCTCTTCTGCCAATTTTTGAGAGGATGAGTGCTGCAACAGGTATTTGTGATGGTGTTCATGGCTCAGCAATCTAAATATGTGACTTTCGCATGTCACTTGCCACATGTCATGGGATAAAAATCAGGCCTGCAGGAGGTTAGCCACGAATTTCAAGGCCGAGCGTATGCCAAGATCCGTACCCCTTACGCATCCTGGGATACACGTCTGTAGCGCTCCCAAGCCTGATACGACATGTGCTCGTGGGTAGTGATCCTGGAACCTCAAAAAGCTGTTTTTGAGGCCAAACCGCCTTTAACGTCCGCAATAATAGCTCTTCTGCCTGTGAAGTGGATGCCAGAAGAGAGATGTCTACTGCGCCCTAAGTGGAAGCAAGGACGCAAGGCTAGGAGATTTGAGCATCTGTGCATGCATGTAAATACTGCTGAACTGTGAATATTGTGTAAATACATTGTCATTCAACCTGAAGTGGCTATACATGTGTTGGTGATGGATGATGATGGCGGTGAAGGAGTGTAATGGATGCCAGTATTAATGTAATCAGATAAGCACCCTTCTATGAACGCCGTTTCCTAATAAGCTATCAAACAACACATCATTCCTACGCCATGGAAATGGTGCGATACGTCAGTTGAAGCTTCAATGCAAATCGGTGATCATGATTCGCAGGCGCATGACAAGAACGAGCTACAATATACCGTGTCTACTTTGTTGATTTTCATTTCCAAAATAGGCATAGATAAAGTATCTAGTTAAGGTTGTTGGTCCACCGAGAAAAAATTTAATCAATTTTAACTTCATCTGTTTTAAGACGGGATCGATGCGGAATTATTTAATTGATTAATTTATTTGTTTCTTCACAATAGCCTGTTTCGTATAATTAAATATTTATTTCCCCCTTGTTTTTTTTAAAGATCACTTACGGTACAATAACGGTCCGTCCATACCAGTGTCAATGCTATGTTCTCAATGAACACCGAATCTTGATTTAATTACACTCTGGCTTACTACAAAGCAACAGGGGCATCCGATATTACACGGACCGCGACTTACATGTGCACCGGGCGATGCCACCGGCACACATACGCGACGCTTTACCCGGTGCGGGCGGGGCATGCAAGTCTGCAATGCGAAGTTGCATGGCACTGAGATTAAGGTATGCGTACGATAATGTACGCACCGTGAAATTGCGGTGACGAGGCGCACCAGGCACGCCGATTCTTAATGGCACTATGAGGGCTCAAGACAAAGGTCATTCACTGTGCTGACGCGAAATGGCAACATGAGGGCTCAAGGCAGAATATGCATTGTGATAGAGACGGAAGATTATTCACTATGGTAGAGAAAGAAGATTATTCACTCTGGTGATAGAGATAGATATCAATCATACATACTCTGATATAAATTGATAATATCTATAGTGCATACTATTTTTTCATTTGAATTCGTGCCTACACACTTCCACTAGCGCAGGCACCAGCAGTCTTCATGCGTGAAGCCATACTACCCTTTACATTGGACACCACTGTAGCAAACATCATGGCTGAGGGGGTACCGTTCTCCTCATCCGGAGATTCGATATCCCACAAGTGAACAATCTCGTCCTCATCAAACTCCATGCACGAGATGATGGGACATCTTCCCTCATAAAAACCTTGCTTTGCTCGTGATGCATCCACCTGCCGGCTATTAGGCACAACAAAATCACTCGCTTTTGGTTTTAAATACTGGTAGTGCACTTGGTTAGTCCCCACGTCCGTCCGGATCGGATATGCATCTCACACAAGTCCTCGCCCATCCACTCATCGAAGTCTGCCTCATACAAAAAACTATGTACCCAGGTTCTCAGGTCCGTTTCGTAGTGGCGATCAGCCACCAGACTTGCACCAAGATCGACGTCGCATTTCTGGATGGGGATTGAGCCGTCCACAACCGCAGTGCATTTCATTGGGCGACCTGCATTTTTCTTACGAACTTGCCGTAGAAGCTTTTCTCCTAGTGCTACGAATCGTTCTTCTGCATTGAGCCTTGACCGGATTGACGGTCGGAGAACTATCGGGTTTGGGCTCACTGCTGTGCAACTCCGAGCTTCACACCGAAGCTGAGGAGCGAGGCTTGTTGACGCCGTTTGAGTGTGCGACGCTTCTTGGCCATATGCCCATATCCCCGCGCGTGATCTTGCCACATTGGCATGCTGTCGGATGTAATTTGCAGCCGATACAGAAAAATTGGCAATCCCTCGTCTCCAAAGTCGCTGTAGGCCATCTCCGCCGCCAAGCGGTGAGAATGGCCGGAGTTTGCTGTTTCGATTATTTGTTTACTTCGTTTGTTTTCAAGCACAAGGGAATGACAGGAATTGTTTAGTTATAACTTTGTAGTTTGAATTTGTTGTAATGACGTGCGTAGCACATTATTTATTCATCAATCGTCTTTGTTTGTTTTCGGACGGCAGTAAGATGGGAATTATTTAATTCTTAACTTTGTTTAGTTTTACGTACACGATTTTTTGCCTAATAATTGTTTAATATTAAAAAAATTAATAAAGCAGACACGGTATTTCAAGCACATTTACCAAGATCTGCCAGATTATTCTCAAATGCCAGATCGGAGCATCCCTAAATAGTATTTTGAGATTCCCTCAACGGTTGACAAACGAACGTGCTCGATTGCCTCGACACAAGACAATCGTCCAGATGGAAAATGTAAGCTAAGATGTATATGCCGGCGCACCAAGTAAAACTAAATTGAGCCAATATATGTATATATCCATCATACCGTTGCCACATATAGATAGGCTGATGAGTTAAGCTAGATTTTTGTCAGGGTCATGACCGATGACATATGTGTCATACGTGTCATACCTGTCAGACATGTCATACCATGTCATGTCATGTCGAGTCGTGTCATATATTATTATGACAGTCGTCAGTACGGTCGACCATGACTGTACATGTCGCCAGATGATAATGTCATATCATCTGTCATTATTCAAGGGAAGACTTGAATGACCCTGTCATCGAGAGTTCGTACGCCGAACTCGAAGATGGCAAAGCAAGATACATCTTGAAGTACAAACAAGAACCATCTTTGCTTTAAGCATGTGCGGAACACGCATGCACAGTATGAACGAACTAGTCGTTACCACAATACTGGTCGTTCAACCTACGTCTCGGGTTCACAACCCAATGGCGGTACCATCTATGATGATGGGAGACGTATGGTATAAGATGAGGAAGCGTTGGGCTTCAGCAGATCTTCACTCAGAGACTGCACTCATCACCCGCTATATTGTTACACTTGTGTTGCCGTTCAACAGCACAGTGTTTATTTGTATACTGAATAATATTTTGTCGGCTCGCTTAACAGCCGTATCATATGGTATTCTACTCGTCCACGCGACGAACGAGGACACATCAAGTGTGAGTGCAGCATAGATATCAATAATTTTGTATATGCAGGTTGCGGAGCGCAAATCATATCTGGCGACGCAATCACACAAATATTGATATACTGCATATACTGACCGCTGCAAAAGCGAATAGAGTGCGCGAGGATAATCGTCGCATCCACAGATCGTATACAGCAGCTGAGCGTCATCTACACTACGCGAAAAGGTGTGCATGCGCCATACAAATGTACGGCGATCACATATGCGCGCAGAAGCGATTCGCAGCTGTAAGAAATTTATGTACTGCGATCACATATGCGCGCAGGAATGATTCGCAGCTGTAAGAATTACGCAGTATGAGATGCGGGCACAGAAATCATCAGCGGAATCATGATCCGCGCGCAAATTAGCACTCGTATCATGTGCTAAGTATATGGCGACAATATGTGCTCTTTATCAACAGCGCGCACAATTGCGATATTCATGATTGCAATAAATCACTTGCAGCGCACGATAATTATTTTGCAATTTCATGATGACGATGACAATATGCAAAATGTCATCAATACACCGTCGTTATTGATAGTTGCAATAATCATCTGCGCATCATATGCGCGCGTCACAATATCCTCTGCAAAATATGTGTATACTTACAGGGATAATCATGAACGGACTCATGATGACAATATTACAGCATGCCACACAATACTTTGATGACTGCTGAGATATTGCAATTTATTCACTGTCAGATTTGTATACTTATTTGCAATCAAGAGTGTGAACTGCATAAATGATGTGTGAATAGCTTATACACACACACACACATGCTCAACATGACAGATCATGAATAATCATCAGCATTCATGCTTATCAGCAGCATAGTAATGTGTGCAAAATATGTGTGTGCGGAGATTTCAATGATTACAGCACACACACACACACATGCACATATACTCACTTACAGCATTCACCAACATGCAGTACATAATGAGTACATCCAGCATTACACCACATATACATTATATACTGAGTGACTGCAACACTGTGAATTGTGCATGTATCACCAATACAGCTTGACCACGATACCAGCTGTAGTATATATACCAGTTTGATCGCTAACAACTGGAACACTGGCATCATATTGCAATATATTGAACATTGCACAAGCATATTGCAGTGCATGCTAATTTATATTAGAACCCATGTTAGTATAAGGTGCCTGAAAGTAATCTCAACACCATAATTAGCTCGTCATGTCCCGGTGGAGCCGAGATGCTCTTCGGATCACATGTACGTTCTATGGTGGATTACTGGATGGAATACACACCGGAGCTACATGTGAAATATACCCAGCAACTCATTTTGTAATGAGATCATCATGGAATTACAATAACCCCTAAACCTGATATATCATGCTAGATGTATTCAGTGCATGGTATACTGACTATCTTGCATGATGAACTGTCTAAGATATTGTAATGTCCAGAACATATCCTACTGCAAAGTGTGTAAAAGTGAACACACACACACACTGGCAAAAGTACTAATCAGCAGTACTACACATTACACACACACTGGCATTTATTGTATATATTGACATTCACTGACTCAGAGTGAATAGATCAACTATAATGTACATGATAATATGGATAACATTCCACAAACACATGTGCGTGTGGAATGTCCGTGATTGCGATAGATAAGGGAGCAGGATAAGACAATGTCAAGGTCATGACCGATGACATATGTGTCATGTCATACGTGTCATACCTGTCTGACGTGTCATACCATGTCATGTCATGTCGAGTCGTGTCATATATTATTATGACAGTCGTCGGTACGGTCGACCATGACTGTACATGTCACCAGATGATAATGTCATATCATCTGGTCATGTCATTATTCAAGGGAAGACTTGAATGACTCTGTCATCGAGAGTTCGTACGCCGAACTCGAAGATGGCAAAGCGAGATACCTCGTGTTTGTACTTCAAGAACCATCTTTGCTTTTAGCATGTGCGGAACACGCATGCGCAGCATGAACGAACTAGTCGTTACCACAATGCTGGTCGTTCAACCTACGTCTCGGGTTCACAACCCAATGGCGGTACCATCTATGATGATGGGTGACGTATGGTATAAGATGAGGAAGCATTGGGCTTCAGCAGTTCTTCACTCAGAGACTGCACTCATCACCCGCTTATTTCTTACACTTGTGCTGCCGTTCAACAACACAGTGCTTATCTATCGGCTCATATATTCAGCCATATCATATGGTATTCTGCTCGTCCAAGCAACGAACGAGGACACATCAAGTGTGAGTGCAGCAGCAGAGATATTGTAGTTTTTTGTGTGCGCAGGTTTGCGGAACGCGTATATCATACAGGCGCCGCAGTCGCACATATCAACATATCTCGCATAATATCGACCGTTGCAGAATAAACCGCGAAAACAGTGCGCGAGGAGATATCGTCGCAATTGCATTTGTTCGTACATACGCCGTCAGCAGATAACAGCGCGACAAGGTGTGCATGTGCCACATGAATGTACGGCGATCACATATGTGCACTGGAATGATTCGCAGCTGTAAGAATTGCGTAGTAAGAGATGCGGGCACAGAAATCATCAGCGGAATCATGATCCGCGCGCAAATTAGCACTCGTATCATGTGCTAAGTATATGGCGACAATATGTGTTCTTCATCAACAGCGCGCACAATTGCGATATTCATGATTGCAATAAATCACTTGCAGCGCACGATTATTATTTTGCAGTTTTGTGATGACGATGTCAATATGCAAAATGTCATCAATACGCTGTCGTTATTGAAAGTTGCAATAATCATCTGCGCATCATATGCGCGCGTCACGATATCCTCTGCAAAATATGTGTACACTTACAGGGATAATCATGAACGGACGCATGATGACAATATTGCAGCATGCCACACAATACTTTGATGACTGCTGAGATATTGCAAATTATTCACTGTCAGATTTGTATACTTACTTGCAATCAAGAGTGTGAACTGCATAAATGATGTGTGAATAGCTTACACACACACACACATGCTCAACATGACAGATCATGAATAATCATCAGCATTCATGCTTATCAGAAGCATAGTAATGTGTGCAAAATATGTGTGTGCGGAGATTTCAATGATTACAGCACACACACATCCACATGCACATATACTCACTTGCAGCTTCACCAACATGCAGTACATAAAGAGTGCATTCAGCATTATACCACATGTACATTATATGCTGAGTGACTGCAACACTGTGAATTGTGCATGCTTAACCAATACAGCTTGACCACGATACCAGCTGTAGTATACATTGCACAAGCATTCTGCAGTGAATGTTTATTTGGAATCCATGTTAGCAAAAGGTGCCT
The DNA here is from genome assembly GCA_001247695.2 of Cymbomonas tetramitiformis. NCBI lineage: Eukaryota > Viridiplantae > Chlorophyta > Pyramimonadophyceae > Pyramimonadales > Pyramimonadaceae > Cymbomonas > Cymbomonas tetramitiformis. The sequence continues at coordinate 52,606 of LGRX02014781.1, forward strand.
GAAGGTGGTTGTTAACATCATAATTAGCTCGACAAAGTCCTGACATGCATGTCGAGATACATGGGATGGACTTGTCGTTCTATGGTGGATCACTGGAAGGAATGCTCACCGGAGCTACATGTGAAATATACCCAGCAACTCATTTTGTAATGAGATCATCATGGAATTACAATAATCCCTAAACCTGATATATCATGCTAGATGTATTCAGTGCATGGTATGCTGACTATCTTGCATGATGAATTGTCTAGGATATTGTAATATCCAGAACATATCCTACTGCAAAGTGTGTAAAAGTGTACACACACACACTTGCAAAAGTACTAATCAGCAGTACTGTACATTACACACACAGGAAGGGCCATCTGCCTGTCGCTGTGGAAGACTTCCAGCACCCGAAGGGGCCCGAGGCGCTTCTTAAGCAATTTCTTGTGCAACCCGCGGTCGCCCGGCTGGGTGAGGTACGTGGCGTCCACCCAAGCCTCATCGCCTACTGCGTAACTCCTGGACTTGTGACGCGCGTCGTACTGGGCGATCTGCTGCTGCTGAGCTAAGAGCAGCTTTTCCCTAGCGAGCTGCAACTGGCGAACAAATTGGCGGGCTGTCTCGTGGGCTGTACCCTTTTTTACTGTTGCGCCCCTCCCCCCTTAGCTCGGCCTCTCCGTGATGCAAGTGCTGCCTCCACGAAGAAGTCCAGCTGAGAGGCCGGAGCGTGACCGTACGTCAGTTCAAAAGGGGTGAAGCCCGTGACGGCGGAACGGGAGTCATTAATGGCGTACTCGACCGGGGTACACCACAAATCCCAATCGTGCTGGTTGGCGTCGACATACGCGCGCAGCATGCGTTCGACCGTGTGGTTTGTGTGCTCTGCCCGCCCATCACCTTGTGGGTGGTACGGCGTAGTGGAGGCAACCTGGACTCCCATCAACCGATGTAGCTCGAGATGCATCTCATCCCTGAAGCGGGAGTCCCGATCGCAGACGATCTTCATGGGAGCGCCGTGCAAACGCCACACCTGGTCGAAATACATGCGCGCTACCTGTGCAGCCGAGCTGTCAGCGTAAAGCATGGGGACTACGTGCACCATCTTGGACAGCTTGTCCGTGAAGGTAGCAAACGCGTCGTACCCTCGCTCTATGCGAGGCAGCCCAGTGACGAAGTCGATGCTAACCACTTGCCACAGTCTTACTGGGACTTGCAGGGGGTTAAGCTGACCGTCTGGGTACCCGTTGCGTGGCCGGGTCTGTTGGCACACGACGCAGGATTTGCACCAGTCGGTGACATCCTTGCTCATACGTGGCCACCAAAAACGACGGGATACCCTGTCCAGTGTCTTATCCCTTCCTGTGTGCCCTGCTGCAGGGGACTCGTGTGCTTCGCGCATCACCAGCTCTCTGAGAGGGGAGTCCTGAGCTAGCACTAGCTGATACCGCCCTTCCGCCACTCGCCATATCATGTCGTCCACCATGCGGAATGTATCTGTCCTCTGATGTGGGGCTGCGACCAGTTCTTCCTTCAACGAGCCGAGGTACGGGCTGCGTTCGTATTCCGCTTGCAAGGCACGGACGAACTCATAAGCCTTCAGTGGTCCTGATGCTGCCCTGGCCTTTGCTGCAACCCCTGTAGTGACTAAAGGCTCGTCGGGTTCTGCTTCACTGTCCTTTCGCGCAGGTGACGCTCGGGGCTTTGCCCTGCTGGCTGCTGGGGCCCACACCAGAAGGACCGGCCAGCGCAGCGGGGGTCGACCTCCATCAGGAGACTCGAAGAGGTGGTTGGGACGAACTTTTTCGTCCTTCGTGTCAAAGACCTAGACCGGATGAAGCCCATACTTGGGGTGAATCAACCGCCTCCAGGGAGCGTCATAGTCTGGCAGAAGGAACATCGC
>LGRX02014782.1:0-12188 GCA_001247695.2 Cymbomonas tetramitiformis
ATCCAATAGGAACTGGAATCAGAATCAGAATGGCAATCAAAATCCAAATGCCAATCAGAATTCCCAAAGGAACAAAGGGAAAGGTGGAAAAGGCAAAGGAAAAGGGAAAGGATCAGCATCAAATCCTCCTAAGCCTTGCCAACGTTGTGGTCGTACCAATCACGTCACAAAGGATTGTTTCTCCACCAGGACACCAGAAGATGAAAAACCTATACAAGGCAAGCCTCCAGCTCAGTTTCCACATAGAGGACAGCAGCAACAAGATAATCAGAGTGCTAAGAAGGAGTCTGGCAAACTTGTGAAAACAATCAACACCCTGGTTAAGGAGCTACAGACTCAGTAGAGCATCAATGCAGCAGTTGCAGCTCCAGCTCCAATTCCAGCTTCAGCTCCAGCTCCTCAGGGAAACTCTCAGGGTACTGCACAGGTACCAGTGTTGAGAGCACCCCGAGGGTAAATCAGCCTGAAGATGCCACTGAAGCAAGTGGCCGGGTTGAGAGTATCTCAGAAGAAGTCCTTTCCACTCTGACATTACAGTTTCAGCAGATGGACACTCCCTCAGAGCACATCGCACAGATGCAGTCTCAGACAACACAGCTGAAATCACAGAAGAAGCTGTTGCTGTACAAAGGGAAAGTATATGGACAGAGTACTCACATATTGGTAGATCCAGGAGCTACATCGTCTTTCATCGACAGACAGTTCGCTGCTCAGCTTGGTATTACACCCACAGATTCCTCATCATTCTCAGTGGGATTGGCTGGAGGAAGCCAACTACCCTGTACATCCTATCTTCCCAATGCTACATTCACGCCGGGTAAGTATAAGGACACAGAGGATTTCTACATCATTGACATGAAACCCTTCACTGTCATCCTGGGTCAAGATTGGTTGGAGAGGAGAAATCCACACATTGACTTCCAGTCCAAAAATCTGACGATCACTAGGAAGCACTCATCAGGCTCCAGTATTCGCACAGTGTTATCCAGAGTTGAACAGACTCCGGGCTCAGATGACCTTCCTGAAATGGAATTGGCCAGTGCCACCACCATGAGAAAGCACCTTCGTCGTATTCGATCCAGTGGTTCGGTTGAAGAAGCCGTAGCTTATCTCTTCTTTCTCTCAGAGGTCGATGGTGAACTGGTCTTTGCAGCAGCAGACACAGACACCACTATGGAAGACCCAGAGGTCACAGCAGCACGTGATCAGATGAGGGAAGACTTTTCAGACATATTCCAGGAGGATCTTCCAGCTGGTCATAGGCCAGAGCGGTTTGAAGGTGGTTATCATCGAATCAACATTGAACCTGGGCACAAGCCACCATCACAGCCAGTTCGTACCATTCCAGTGCCCATGATGGAAGAGCTCAAACGACAGATCATCAATATGTCGAATTGGGTATCCTTCGTCCGTCATCATCTCCATATGGATGTCCTATCATTTTCGCTCCTAAGCCAGGTGGGAAGTGGAGGATCTGCTGTGATTATCGAGTCCAGCCTTAATAACATCACAATTAATGACACGTATCCATTGCCACCTCACGACACCCTTCTTGAACAGCTAAAAGGTGCACGATGGTTTAGCAGATTCGACTTCAATCAGTTTTTCCATCAGATCCCTATACATCCAGATGACATTCACAAAACAGCGATTCGCACCAGATACGGTTCCTATGAATGGACAGTTATGCCTTTCGGATTGAACAATGCTCCTGCAACCGCTCTACGTGTAGGAAATCGGGCATTCTTCGACTTCATCGATCGGTTCCTTGTCATTTTCATGGATGACACTATTGTGTACAGTCCGGACTTTGAGAGCCACGTGAAGCATGTCCGACAGTTCCTCCAGCGTTGCAGAGATCACCAGTTCTTCATCAGGCCTTCCAAGGTGGAGTTGTTCGTCAGATCCATAGATTTTATCGGACATCACATCTCTGAAGCAGGCCTATCCATCATCGAAGACCGAATCCGAGCAGTTATGGCAATACAACCTCCAGTGTCGTATGGTCCTACCGTTGGAAAGCAGCCTCTACGCCGTATGGCTAAAGATGGCAAGTCATCCCTTCGGTCATTCTTGGGCATGGTCGGCCAATTTAGGAGATTCATACCAAAGTTCTCCAAGATTGCCGAGCCGCTCAATCGTCTCCTTAAAGATAATGCAGAGTTTATCTGGGTATCTGAGCAGCAGAAGGCATTTGATAACCTCAAAAGTGCCATCTGCAATGCTCCAGTACTACAGCTTCCAGATCAGAAACTGCCATCTATTATGGAGGTCGATGGATCAGGCACACACGTTGGTCAAGTGGTACTACAGGATCAAGGAAAAGGTATGAAGCCATGTGGCTATCACAGCGTCACTCTTTCTGATACACAAAGACGTTGGCCTATTCCTGAGATCGAGCTATTTGCCATTGTGGAGGGCTTCCGATTCTTTCGCCACATCTTGCTGGGAGCTCCTGAGACTATTGTACGCTCAGATCATCAGCCACTGGTTTATTTCCAGTCTAAATCCACACTAAGCCCCAAACAGGCAAGGTGGTTGGATGAGCTCTCCGAGTACAACTTCCGAATAGAGCACATTTCTGGCGAAAAGAACAAGGTTGCAGATGCACTCACTCGTATTTCTGCACTCTTTGAACTCACTGATTGTCTGCAACATATAGACATCAGCGAGGTTCCAGTCATTGACATACCGTCTACAGATTCTACATTCATTGCTCTTATATCTTCTTCATCAGCTCATCAGCTTCACGACATTATTATGTCCCAGTATGATCGTGATACATTTGCACAGACTATATTGTCCAAGCTGGCATCATCGACTTCACCACAGTCAGTCAGCAGTTTCGAGCTCATTCAGGGGTTGATCTATCGCAAGACCATATATGGCAGACAGCTATACATTCCACCTACTGCCAAGGTCCCTACAGATGACCACGGTGAGATCACACAGCTTCGCCACATTCTCCTTCATGAGTGCCACTCAGCCACTATGTCTGGTCATGTAGGCAAAAATCGCATGCTTCATCTATTGCGTAGCCGATATTATTGGCCAGGAATGACGATGGCAGCCATCCAATACATTCGGGAGTGCCCCGTGTGTCAACGCCAGAAAACGAGGAGACACAAACCCTATGGTCAGTCACATATACGATATTGTGTGCCTAAGACAAAACCCTAGTGAAAAAGGGAACATGTTATTGACATGTCAAAAATTAAATTTATTTGAAAACCATATTAACGTATGTTAAAATCAGCTTAATATGCTATTAACTTTCACATCGCATTCATGCACTAAAATGGGGAAAATATGTGAATAACATGGTGAAAACATGTTACCGAAAAAATGTGCACATGGTAATGACATGCGAAGGAAATGTGAATCGTACCCCGTTAAGAGTATGTGAGCCGCCCCACATTTTAACGAATTCGGTGAATAATTTCAGCTTCGACCCAAAGTGGCCGGATTTGTGCGTATGATATTCGCGGTTGTCCGGACTGATGAGCTCGAGTGGTGCGTAAAGTTTCACCATGAATATATACGTATTGCGAAAGTCATATACACCCACGCGTATTGTCGGGAACCCTAACATTTTAACGAATTCGCTGAATAATTTCAGCTTCGAACCCAAAGTGGTCGGATTTGTGCGTATGATATTCGCGGCTGTCCGGACTGATGAGCTCGGGTGGTGCGTAAAGTTTCACCATGAATAGATACGTATTGCGAAAGTCATATACACCCACGCGTATTGTCGGGAACCCTAACCTTTTAACGAATTCGCTGAATAATTTCAGCTTCGAACCCAAAGTGGCCGGATTTGTGCGTATGATATTCGCGGCTGTCCGGACTGATATTCAGGCCAGGCTGAATTTCAGCTCATATATAGCCTCATATATAGGCTGAATTTCAGCTCATATCTAGGCACATATATAGGTTGCATTTCAGCTCATATATAGCCTCATATATAGGCTGAATTTCAGCTCATATCTAGGCACATATATAGGCTGCATTTCAGCTCATATATAGCCTCATATATAGGCTGAATTTCAACTCATATATAAGCTGAATTTCAGCTCATATATAGGCTGAATTTCAGGTGATATATAGGCTGAATTTCAGCTCATATATAGCCTCATATATAGGCTGAATTTCAGCTCATATATAGGCTGAATTTCAGCTCATATATAGGCTGAATTTCAGCTCATATGTAGGCTGAATTGTAGGTGATATATAGGCTGAATTTCAGCTCATATATAGGCTGAATTTCAGCTCATATATAGCCTCATATATAGGCTGAATTTCAGCTCATGTCTAGGCTGAATTGTAGGTGATATATAGGCTGAATTTCAGCTCATATATAGGCTGAATTTCAGCTCATATATAGCCTCATATATAGGCTGAATTTCAGCTCATGTCTAGGCACATATATAGGCTGCATTTCAGCTCATATATAGCCTCATATATAGGCTGAATTTCAGCTCATATATAAGCTGAATTTCATATATAGCCTCATATATAGGCTGAATTTCAACTCATATATAAGCTGAATTTCAGCTCATATATAGGCTGAATTTCAACTCATATATAAGCTGAATTTCAGCTCATATATAGGCTGAATTTCAGGTGATATATAGGCTGAATTTCAGCTCATATATAGCCTCATATATAGGCTGCATTTCAGCTCATATATAGGCTGAATTGCAGGTGATAAATGCTGTGAATCCTCTCGGTACATCATTAGTCACTGAAAATGTTTGCTACAAATTTCAGCATACATTAACATTGGTTTCCCTTCCTTTCCATATGATTCTCACACCTTTGTAATATTCATGTTTTTGATATGCCCTTCATATATTCTTCACACATTTTTAATGCATTCTTCACACAATATTACTATGTTCACATATCATATTCGTATATACGAGCTGAAATGCATGATACTAGCTGGGTGTGTGAAAAGCATGTTGAATATTGCAAATACATACGAATTTTGTGTTAAAGGTGTGTTAAAAGTATATTATAATACTACTGTGGGCTATACGCGCACAGAATGCCGCTCAAATTTGTTTCACACGCAGAGATATCACACGCCAATTTTATGCACGGGTGAACTACACAGTCACACTGTCTCTAACTGTCTTTAACACACTAGTACATCCGTCTCCTCGGTATCGTTGTCCGGAGGCAGTTCCTCGCTACCTATTTTACGTACGGGTGAAGTAAGCTATGAATAACCAAGCACTGGTGATGGATATCATTAGGGTCATCAGGACCTATGTAGTCCACGACAGATATTATCCTGTCAACTGCAACCAGCATTCGACCACTCACGTCAAACTCCACTCGGAACTGTACTGAAATGAGCCCGTCTGCATCACACGTGTGTTGTACTTCGTCGATGAGAGCAAGTGCCCTGTTCTCGATAACTACAAAAGCAAGCAACGTCCCGTACATGGGACCGTCAAAATACACCAACGGACGTTGACGACTATCGTAGACATCACCGGATGAGAAAAACTTTCGATAATAACGCACACCGTCAGCCATACAAACAACCGGAAGCTGGCCGTAACGTAGAGATACACTCTCAACGGTTTCTTTGAGAAACATGCGCGGGGCATAAGCTTTTCCAGAAACTGTGGAAATCCCGTAGGAATATGACTGGCGAAGGATCGCACTCTGCATGAGAATGTAGTTGGCGATCACTTTGTGGGGGTCCTTTGTGGCGTGATACCGGGTCACGCGCTTTGCAAACTGCATACAACGCTCGACCCAGCTTTCCATAATGTAAGAAGTCAGCCCAAAAAGTCTTCTTGATCCAGCAGGTGTGCTATAACTTGGTGCAAGTTGTGGGTAAAAAACGAGACTGAAAAATATTTTTCAGATAGTTTCGCAAAGTCATCCAACCAACTCTGCACTTTACGACGAAGCAACTCACACCGCTTGAACCGACGGCACAGAAAATATACACATACTGCTATATTATGCAGCAAGAGCAACAAATGCCATTGGTATGGCTTTAAAAGGCCTCGGTATAGGTAAATTCCATACCCGCATATTAAAGACTTAAGTTGCTCGAATGAGTGAGATAACAGGTGCAAAACCGGGTTTGCAATTTCGCGGGAAGAATATTTGCCAAAAATGGCAGAGCCACGTAGAACTGCTACCCTATTAGTGACGATCGATTTTCTTTTTTTCGACATGTCCGCGTGTATCCTGATGAAAAAACTCTTGACGACGCCCTCGGTGAATTTGTGACACACAGGAATTAAGACGCTGTGCACGAGATCAAAAGTATCCAGCTCAGAAAGTCGCGAAAGGAGTGTAAAAGGTCGGTGTGGGGCGTCACTTTCACTGAGACGTTTGAGAACTTTGGCGCTGTACCTTGGAGCATCTCTGGCGTGCCACATCTCGTCGTTACCATGCCGGATGTATTGAGCCGACCGCTCCAAGTATCCCAGCCAACGTACTGCGCCGTGATACCAAATTCCTTGAAAACAGCATCGGTCACACCCGAAAACTCCCGCGTGTCCTTCCCACGTTTTTATCTTCGCGCCAGCCGGAGTATCTGCAGACCATGCAACCAGGAAGGGGATATGGTTAAAAGACCGACCGTTTGCGTCGGTCACTTGAAAGCCAGTACAGAGACGTGTGAAATCGTCGACGATGCGATCCACGTAAGTCTGAAAACAATGACCTTCTTCATTTGGCGAAGTAGGGGGCTCACTCGGCCCCGGGATAATAGCGAGGCATTTAAAAAACGCGACTTCGATCGCATGCAGCCATGCAGATTCCAGGAACGTAAAAAGATAAGACCTAAACTGTAGGTCTTCCATTCAAAAGGCTGTACCCAATCTAGTCCAAGTTCATACAACCCATTGTCAGGATGGAAAAGATCACTTGCCACTTGGGCGGGGTCGTGGACCTGAGAAATGTGGCGTCCGCCCCATGCGTCGTACTCCGGTCGGAGTCGGTCCTGGTAGAGGTTGCTGACGAACATCGGATCCAGGAAAAGCTCCTGCACCACGTATTCCACGCCAAAATATATCCAGTCAGATATGCCAGCAACAGCTGGAACCGTAAAGTCAGCCAATGGCGGGACACCCAGAACTTCCTTACAAGCGTACAAAGAGGGTGGATACAAGTTGGCTCCATCAATTTCCAGCATGAGATCATACGTGCCCTTCAGGAAATTATCTATGGATGGCCGTGGGATATTACTCTCAGATTTAAATCGAAGCACACGGCTGGCTTCAAAAGCAACAGACCGACTGGAACTCGCTGACAAAGGATAATTGCCTCGCTTAGCCCAGGATTCAGTGACAGTTGAAAAATCGGAGACGCTTCGGGTTGCAGTTCCCGGAAACCGCATCCACTCAGGCTGCTTCAGGCTATCCTCGCCCCCATCTATGAGACTAAGGCGCTGCAGCAGAGACGTCAGGCGGTCGGAACCGTCCAGAATAACACCGCTAACGACTTCAAACTCCTCATCAGTGTCAGAAACCTCAAAGGAAATTGGAGAAGCGCTGTTATCCACCTGCGGCTGTTGCGACATGGGCTGCACGGGCTGCGGAGCTCCCGTCATCATTGCCACCATTCTTCCTATGCCGCGCATGCCTATCGCTGCGGGCAGCATGCTGACCAGTAGGCATACTAGCGTCAGTAAATCAAGCGTCATTCTAGTTGCAACAGGCATCGTTACGACAGGCGCCTGCTTGTTTTTTTATCGAGGAGCAGGACACTACTACTCAAGAATGGTCGACCCTGTCGCTTCTGCGCTGCTCAAGAATAGCTTATTTTTGGATGTGGACCGCAAGTCAACAAGATGCCATCTGTGCCGACCGTTAGACGTATCCTTACCGACCGTTACAGGTGACCGTTTTATTTACATGTATTGTCAAACCGTTGGATTGTATGTCTGGATCACGATCTCGATTTCTAATTGCGGTATCGTGACACGTTCAACGTTACGCGGCCCCCAGCCACCAACCGACCTCCAACAATCAACCAGCATTCCAAGGAGGTACGAGTTGAAGCGAGCAAGCAAGCATCTCTTGCATTGTTGGACCTGCCTGCACTCTTGCTGTAGTTGGAAATATCGTGGATACGCTTCAGATATATAGATTTTTTGGTGGAAAATCTCTTCTAGTAATGTTATTGGTCACAGCAGGAGTAACGGGCATGCTAGCTGGAGTCCGGAAGATACGGCAGTCCAGGTCAGATATCCTCATCCTCCCGTATTTGAACTCGACAGCATCAGGCAGGGCATCACTTTGAGAATCATCATGGCGGCACCCCGCTTTAAAACTTTGACTGTCACACCCGTATGTTCCTTTGGGAATGCAACTGAGGCAGACACCAGCCTTGCGATTCCTGCAAACATCACTGCTGAGATGTTGGGCTCTCTTGTTCGTAGACATTTTGGCGGTGACTCGATGGATAGGCTTTTTATGGACCAGGCGACCCATATCATGGCCTCCGACATGGTTATGGCCGAGATACTCACTCGTGATGCTAATTTGCAGGTGTATCTGGCTCCGGCACCGCAACCCGAACCTACCAACGAGGCCATTGTCCCGCGACGAGGAGGTGTACAGTCCCGCACGGCCCTCACGGCCCCCAATAGGACCAGACCGAAAAAGCCGTACCAGCCCTTCACGCTCTTGCAGAACGGCATCATCAGCGCTGCTGTTAGGCAACACCTGAATGTTGACAGCAAGGGGTCTATGTACACTTTCGACGACCCCCGTCAGGACAAGAAGAAGTTGCCTGTGGTTATCGACGCCATCCAGAGTGCCCCGGAGTTCGAGGGTGTGAACGTGACGCGGATTTGGGGACGCCTGTCCGCCATGTCTGCCCTGCGTAAGCAGTACAACAAGAAGACAAAGAAGGTATGTTTTTTTAGCACAGCGTTCCTTTGCCCTGCCTGCCTATAACATGTCGTGCAGCGTATACAGTAGTCCTTATTTTTGCTGACATCTGCTGAAACAGAAACGCACACCAACTCCTCGGAAACGAGCATCGTGCAGTTTGCCACGGCGGGAAGGTGTGTGTTTTTTTTGGCACCTTTCTTTATTTTTGCACCTTTGTTTGTAAGTTTTTTTAGCAATTTATCTCTCTTTCTACTTCATACATGTATGCATACTACCATATGGCAATTCGCCCTTAAGGTGTTAAATGAAAGTACGCAGGTACCCTTTCCCCGCGGCAGGTCGTAAGACCGCGGGGCGATGTTCAATGTAATTTGCGTGGGCAAGCAATGGGTCGGGTGGGATGCAACACGGTGTTCGGTGGGGCCGTGCTGGGCTTGCCACTAGCGGTGGTGGGAAATGAGGGGCCTTCGGGCCAGTGCACTGGGGTTATCTGTGTAGAATCGGTTTCTGTGTAACAGTTGATCTAGCTTATGACCTATATTTATGGCAGCTGGGGCCTTCGCATATCAAGTATTCACGTACTTGCAATGCTGGAGAAACCTTGCTCTATTTTTCTGGGGCGCCATAATTATGTTGTCACAAACTTGAAAAACTGCTTATCAGAATCTGTTTCAGTGTTCCACGTATCTAATTTTTGGCAGTATTACGTGCTCGTGGGAACTTTGGAGGCACTTGTGTAATTGTGAGTAAGTTACGTATGTTCTGTGTGAATTGTTTGTAAATCATGTTCTTTGGCACTATTTCGCCTTTGTGAAAATAGTGTGTTACGAGTGTTACATATGTGTCATATGTCAACATTAGCCGAGACGCCCGGAGGAGAGTGCCAAAAGGCAACTCACCGATGGCGCGTGGGTTGTGGACCCTTTCTCAATGGCTTTATCTTGTAGCTTCGGTGCATTTCCCTCGACCTTGTTGATTTACGTGCTTTTCACACATCCAGCTAGTATGTGAGCTTTTTAAATGTGGTGTGTTCCTGTCTGTATTTTTACTTACACTTTTACTTACACGCAGAGCCCCCTCACGACGACACCGTCGACCCCTCCAGCTCGAAGTCGAAAGGCAAGAGGAAGGCTGTGGAGGCTGTGGAAGCGGAGTGGGACTACGTGTCCGACTCACAGTCGGACGAGGACGAACCCATGCCTGATCTTTACACGGATGACGACTCGGAGGAGATGGAGGTGACGCCGGTTGCTGCTGTGGTACGTGATGCGGCCGAGCCGAACTCCTACGAGCGTGAAAGAGAGGCGAACATCGAGAGGCGGAAGGCCTACATGCGAAAGCTCGGTTTGGACAAATGCACAGGTATTACAGGTGGCTCTTCCCCGCTGCACTGTGTTGTATTGCCATATTTCTTTTCTTCGTCTATTATTATATTTTAGTTGAGTTCGGTGGTATATGTGCTGAATATGTAGCGTGTGGTTGGGCTGGGCAGCCCAAATCGTGCAGCGGAGTGAGCTCCCTCCACGGACGACGAAGCCCGCGAAGACCTCCTCGGACACGGCGAATCTTGGCACCCCCCGGTCACAAGCTTTGATCGAGGAGAACAACCGTCTATATGCCAAGATCAGGAGTTCCTGCCACCGGCTTTCAGGCTTGCTGCAACCGGTGAACCGGCTTAGGGCCGATCCTCCCGCCCAGCATATTGATGAAGCAGATGGGGACTCTCCCGGCGATGACGGGGATGAGGGTCTCGTGAAGGCGTTCGCCTCCCCTGCCCGCCGAGGGAAAAAAGCGACTGCCAGACCTACGTCCATTCCCCAGCCGAAGATCGTTGCCGAGCACGCCAACCGGGTTCAGGCAACGAAGCAGGCCGCTAAGAAAGGGCCGGCGATGGGCCCTTTGACCACTAAGAACCGGCGACTTCCAAACGGAAAGCCGGTTCCGGCCACTGCAAAACTGGTGAACGACAACATAAATGCCTGCTTCCACCGGTAAGTTTTTCTCACTGCTTTATTTTATTAATGCTTTACGTTTCTCTACTTTGGACCGCTTTATCCCCCTCCGGTTTTCACTTAATTTTCTCTTGATTTTCAGGTATTACGGAGAAGTAGTCCCCATTGGAGGCCTTGCTGGAGGGAAGCAGTTGAAGAATGTCATCGGCGAGTCAGTTTTGGACTGGATCCCGGAGGAGCCGGACGAAGAAAACGAAAGGTATTTGCTGCTTCCTTTTTTCTGTGTTCTAACCCAAGTTGATATGTGGCAAGGCGGATAATGGGTATGTGGTCAACAGGTGGCGAGGAGTTGTTCTTGCTGCACACCAGCCACAGGAGACCGACGAGACCGGTGAACTCGTGGAATCGCCGGACGTTACCTTGGTCCTCGACACCCACCCCACCCACAAGGACCGTTCTTGGGTGACAGCTTCCATGGAGAAGCTGTTGACATTGGACGTCAAGATCGTCCCCGGGTTGTCACTGCGGCCCACTGCAGTGGAACCGAAGTGGGCACTGCAGTCCGAGGACGGTCAGTATGTTGAGAACGGTCTGGATGTTGACATGTTCCCCAGCGAGGAACTACCTCCGGACAGCGATACCGAGGAGACGGATGTACTAGTGTGTTGAAGACAGTTAGAGACAGTGTGACTGTGTAGTTCACCCGTGCATAAAATTGGCGTGTGATATCTCTGCGTGTGAAACAAATTTGAGCGGCATTCTGTGCGCGTATAGCCCACAGTAGTATTGTAATATACTTTTAACACACCTTTAACACAAAATTCGTATGTATTTGCAATATTCAACATGCTTTTCACACACCCAGCTAGTATCATGCATTTCAGCTCATATATACGAATATGATATGTGAACATAGTAATATTGTGTGAAGAATGCATTAAAAATGTGTGAAGAATATATGAAGGGCATATCAAAAACATAAATATTACAAAGGTGTGAGAATCATATGGAAAGGAAGGGAAACCAATAATGTTAATGTATGCTGAAATTTGTAGCAAACATTTTCAGTGACTAATGATTTACCGAGAGGATTCACAGCATTTATCACCTGCAATTCAGCCTATATATGAGCTGAAATTCAGCCTATATATGAGGCTATATATGAGCTGAAATTCAGCCTATATATCACCTGAAATTCAGCCTATATATGAGCTGAAATTCAGCTTATATATGAGTTGAAATTCAGCCTATATATGAGGCTATATATGAGCTGAAATGCAGCCTATATATGTGCCTAGATATGAGCTGAAATTCAGCCTATATATGAGGCTATATAAGAGCTGAAATTCAGCCTATATATGAG
>LGRX02014783.1:0-21665 GCA_001247695.2 Cymbomonas tetramitiformis
AGTGATATGTGAAAACCCTCATTTCCACGATTGTGTGCACGCCGCACGCGCCGAGTGGCGTGGAACGCCAAAACAGGCCCGCGACAGGCCGAAACAGGCAAAAAAATCGATTTCTGTTAAAATTTGGGCCAAAAAAATATTTTTTTCCAAAATTTCAAATTGCGATTCCCATCAGGAGTGCTTAGGTGATATGTGAAAACCCTCATTTCCACGAATATGTGCACTCCACACGCGCGGAGTGGCGTAGAACGCCAAAATAGGCCCGCGACAGGCCGAAACGGGCAAAAAAATCGATTTCTGTTGAAATTTGGGCCCAAAAAATATTTTTTTCCAAAATTTCAAATTGCGATTCCCATCAGGAGTGCTTAGGTGATATGTGAAAACCCTCATTTCCACGAATATGTGCACTCCACACGCGCGGAGTGGCGTAGAACGCCACAACCGGCCCGCGACAGGCCGAAACAGGCAAAAAAAATCTATTTCTGTTGAAATTTGGGCCCAAAAAATATTTTTTTCCAAAATTTCAAATTGCGATTCCCATCAGGAGTGCTTAGGTGATATGTGAAAACCCTCATTCCCACGAATATGAGCACTCCACACGCGCGGAGTGGCGTAGAACGCCAAAACAGGCCCGCGACAGGCCAAAACAGGCAAAAAAACGCGATTTTCTGCCGATTTGGGCCAAGAAAATATTTTTTTTCAAAATTTCAAATTGCGGTGACCATCAGGATTAATTACGTGATATGTGAAACCCCTCAATTCCACGAATCGCTGCACTCCTCACCCGCGTAATGGTGTAGAACGCCAAAACAAGCTAAAAACAACGGTTTTTTCGCGATTTCACCCTGAAAAAATATTTTTTTTGAAAAATATTTTCCGCAAAGTCCTAAGAATTCATGCAATTCCACTGCGACCGAAGTCCGATATAGCGATTCCATGGATATCATCGATTATGCATTTCGGTCATCTCACTCGTGCGACCGCTCTCGCGATGATCAATCCTCGCGCAATCCGTATGCTGTCGATATTCGAGCGTATTTATTATTCGGTTTGCAGATATTCAGTATAACTGCGAGCGCTGTCGCTTGTATGCGCGAACCTGCAACCTGCGAACAATATGATATTTACGATATCTAACGCTGCACTCACTTGAGTTCTCGTGTTCGTGCCTTGACGAGTTTAGAATACCATCTATTAGGGCTGGATAAGCGAGCCCTCAGTATATCATATAAAATAATAGTAAACGCTGTGTTATAGGACGGTAACACACGCGTAAGATAATAGCGGGGATGAGTGCAGACTTCTGTGAGAAGATGCTGCTGTAGCACAACGCTACCTCATCTATACCATATGTCTCCCATCGCATAGATGGTACCGCCATTGGGTTGTGAACCCGAGACATTGGTTGAACGACCAGTATCGTCAGAACGAATAATACGTTCGCCCCATAATACTGCGCATGCTTGTTCCGCACATGCTTGAAGCGAAGATGATTTCTTGTTTGTTACTTCAAGATGTATCTTGTTTTGCCATCTTCGAGTTCGACATACGAACTCTCGATGACAGGTGTCATTCAAGTCTTTCCTTGAATAATGACAGATGATGTGACTTATCATCTGACGACATGTACAGTCATAGTCGACCGTACTGACGACTGTCTGTCATTATAATATATGACATGACTCGACATGACATGACATGACATGGTATGACATGTCTGACAGGTATGACACGTATGACATGTATGCCACATATGTCATCGGTCATGACCCTGACAAGTCATGTCATATATTATAATGACAGACAGTCGTCAGTACGGTCGACTATGACTGTACATGTCATCGAGATGATAAGTCACATCATCTGTCATTTATTCAAGGAAAGACTTGAATGACACCTGTCATCGAGAGGCCGTATGTCGGACTCGAGAATGGCGAAGCAAGATGCTATCTTGAAGTACCGAACGGTTCGGAGAAGAAATCATCTTCGCTTCTAGCATGTGCGGTACAAGCATGCGAGTATCATATGGCGAACGCATCATTCGTTCTGCCGATACTAGTCGTTCAACCAATGCCTCGGGTTCACAACCCAATAGCGGTACCATCTGTGAGATGGGAGGCATTCGGTATAGATGAGATAGCGTTGTGCTACAGCAGTATCTTCGGACGAAGTCTGCACTCATCACCCGCTCATAAGCTGTGCGCGTGTTACTGTTCAATAACACCTGCGCTATCTTATTATATCATATATATCTTAAGGTTCGCTTGTGCGTCCTTATCAGTTGGTATTCGATCGTCAAGGCGAGAAACGAGAACTCTAGTGTGAGTGCAGCATAGATATCAAAAAATTTGTGTATGCAGGTTGCGGAGCGCAAATCATATCTGGCGACGCAATCGCATAAACATTGATATACTGCATATACTGACCGCTGCAAAAGCGAATAGAGTGCGCGAGGATAATCGTCGCATCTGCAGATCGTACACAGCAGCTGAGCGTCATCTATACTGCGCGAAAAGGTGTGCATGCGGCATACAAATGCTCGGCGATCACATATGCGCGCAGAAGCGATTCGCAGCTGTAAGAAATGTATGCACGGCGATCATATGTACGCGCAGAAATAATTCGCAGCTGTAAGAAATTCGCAGTATGAGATGCGGACACGAAAATCATCAGCGGAATCATGATCCGCGCGAAAATTAGCATTCGTATCATATGCTATGCATACGGCGAAAAGATATGCTATTTATCAGCAGCGCGCACATCGCGGTTTTCATGATCGCAAATAAATCACTTGCAGCGCACGACAATCATTTTGTAGTTTTATGATGACGATGTCAATATGCAAAATGTCATCAACATACCGTCGTTATTGATAGTTGCAATAATCATCTGCGCATCATATGCGCGCGTCACGATATCCTCTGCAAAATATGTGTATACTTACAGGGATAATCATGAACGGACGCATGATGATAATATTGCAGCATGCCACACAATACTCTGATGTCTGCTGAGATATTGCAATTTATTCACTGTCAGATTTGTATACTTACTTGCAATCAAGAGTGTGAACTGCATAAATGCTGTGTGAATAGCTTACACACACGTACATGCTCAACATGTCAGATCATGAATACTCAGCAGCAACATAATAATGTGTGCAAGACTAGAGTGTGCGGAGATTGCAATGATTGCAGCACACACACATGCACATATACTTGACTTGCAATATACACCATCATGAAGTATATAATGAGTGCATGCAGCACATATGCATTACACTACATACACATTATATACTGAGTGACTGCAACACTGTGAATTGTGCATGCATCATTAATACAGCTTGACCACGCTAACAACTGTAATATATATTGTCTATTGCCAGATCGGTGGGTTTACCCACCGTAACACGCTGTTACGGTGGGTAAACCAACCCTACGCGTTTGGCGCGTAACGGGGTCGTTACGCGGTTCCGCAAGAAATGTGACATTATAGTGACAAACTAGACACTTAAAACTAATACTAAAAGTACTCGGGGGTCAATAGACTTGGCGGCAGACGCTGTTAAACATGCCTCCTATTGCGCTCAACTTGAGAAAACTTGAAAAAATACTAGGGTGTGAGTTATGCATTCCCGCTGGTGCGTGTGGGTGGGAATGGACTGTCCAAGAGTTTGGCGAACAATGTCCCAACCCCCTTGACTATAGATTGAGGGCTCGAGTGACCGCATGTGACCCGGACAAAGCACCTGACAAGCGATTCGAAGTGACGTTCGAATATGCCGGAGACAAACACGCGAAGTCCCTCGTCTTCATCACCGCGTATTTGCACTTGGGTGAATACAATCATGACAATACACATGCTTAAAACGCAATGGATTGCCTTGTTGAGATGAAAAACGTTTGGTCTATTAATGTATTTTGATGTACAAACTTTCGCAGCTGCTTGAGCTGTACCCATTGACGTGAACTTATTTCCCCCACGAAACCCTATGAAAATAACGGATTTTAGCCAATTTTAGGGCTTAATGAACCCCGACACCCCCATGGTAACGTAGCATGCCTACCGATATGCACATGCCTCCCCAAGTGATGTACATCAAAACTTAACAGCATTGTCAACTATCATATATGAAGTGCCAACCCTAAGATCGCATACTAGCGCCTCCCTCCGTACAGCACGGATCTACCAATATTTGTGATACTTGTAAACCCACCGTAAGCAAATTTCCCAACCCACCATAATATTTGGCAACTTCATGCGCCTCTTACATATCGAAAACACCTTAGCATGGTGCTAAGTATGTTTTCCATGTTCGAAGGGACTCTTAATGAGTGCCATGAAACATAGGTTTGAGACAATATACGCCGTTACATAGAAGCTTTGGGTTGTTTAAAATCGTCATTACGGTGGGTTAACCCACCGTACCCATTTGGCAATAGACAATATTACCAGTTTGATCATGATAACAACTGGAATATCTAGTATCACATCACAATACATTGTACATTGCACAAGGCATACTGCAGTGCATGTTAGCTATATTGGAATCATGTAAGTGTAAGGTGCCTGAAGGTGATCTTAACATCATAATTAGCTCGACATGCTCTGACGAAGGATTTGGGATGAGCATGATATGGTGGATCACTGAATGGAATGCTCACCGGAGCTACATGTAAAATAAATCAAGCAACTCATTAGTGTAAATGAGAGTATGCAGGATTACAATAACCATTAATCTGATATATATCATGTTGGATTTATTTTGTACTTGGTATACAGATCATCCTGCATGATGAATCATTTTGGTATATTGTAATACCATTATCACCTGTATACAAGTGTGTAGTAAAGTTCCACACACACACACACCTACATGTACTAAATCAGCAAGTACCTGCACAATGCACACACCACTGACTATGGTATGTATAATGACATTCACTGACTCAGTAAGTGAAATGATCAACTATAATATCAACTATGTGTATGATAATATAGATACCATCCAACAAACACATGTGCGTGTTGGATGTCAGTGATGGCGATAGTTAAGGTAACAGGATAAAACTGCATGCTGAAGGGCTGGATGGAGAATATCTCCAGACCCGAAGGCAGTATACGGTGTTCACAATGCAGCTGGTAACTGCTGAACACTGTCCATACCTTTTCATTATCGCTAGAGCAAGAACAACAACCTCAATGCATTGTGACAATTGATTCAGTAATGATCAGCACAAAAAGCATGTACCTACTCAGATCAGTACTTATATGTTGAACTGACTGACATAAGTTGTTGTGGACACACACACACACACATTGTGTTGTGTTGAACTGCTTAGATTATTATCAAGCTGTGTCCTGATATATTTGGAATCTAGAGATATCACTTTGATATGCTCTCAGTGCACAGCCATATGCCCAAATATATCATAGGTTTTGACAAGTTATCACTTAAGTGGTTAATCCGCTTACAGTTGATACACCTATTAAATCACCAGGAAGTGAATTAACTTCCGTGGGTTTCAAATCAGTAAAACCCATATTTATGATCAACCACAGATGTTGACAATCAGAGATATACACTATTATGCCATGAAAATTATCATGTGCAAAAGTGAAGTAAGTTGCAGTACTTCTGTAACTTGCAGCTTCCACACACATCGAGATATATTACTGTGGTGATATAATTAAATGGCCAAAAAGGTGCAAAATGGGTGAAAATCGTTGGCGATAAATTTCAAAATTGAAATTTCGACCCCATTTTATTTCAAATTATGATTTTATACCTATTAAGGTATCAGAAAAACATAATGACCATGGTCATATCTCGTGTAACACCCTAGATATTAGGTGTGTAATATATAGGGATGTACATATTGGCTGTAACGAAATGCGTAAAAACTCCACACGCATGATTTCAAAATGAAAAAATTGGGTTGATTTTTTTCGCTGATCTGATTATTCAGCTATTGATAAATATGCCCAAAATATTACAGCACTTGTAACACCCTGTAACACCCTTAAAATCACGTGTGTGTGTGTGTCAGGGGTGTAACGTACCTCTAAAAAACCACGTGACACACAGTGAAAAATTAAATGCGGTTTTGCTTAAATATCTTTGCAAAATGTTTATACTGCTTTAATTTAACATATTTTAGGGTTACTGATGGCAAGTAACACCCTAACATCACTGTGGGGGATAAGGGTCACTGTAACGTTACATACCCTAAATGCCACCTATATAATAGGAAACACTTCGTGTTTGGCATATTTGTCATGCTGGAATCAGCACGGACATGACAATATTTCGGGCAACAACCCAAGAACTGTAGGGCTACAACCCAACGACTGTAACAGCTGCTTCCTATAAGGACTGCATGCTATATCATGAGGTATAAAGGCAACTGACAACTGCCTTATGTTCACACTTCCTTGAGGGGGGAAGAAGGTGGATATATATATATACATAATTACCTCATTATAATGTACAGATATACTATATGTATATAACATAGATATATATACTATATATATACCAACACACACACTCAGTTAGCTGAAGGCATCTTTGGTGTTGTGTTTTGTTCTTTAGATGGCAGAAGAGGAAGAACCAGAAATCCCAGCCATCAATGCAGATCCATCAACATGGTTCTTTGACATCTTAGGTTCCTATGATGCATACAGTCGGTTCAAGATTCCCAAGTGGATCGCTGGATATGACAATACTCAGACCAGATTCGACCAGATAGGGTACTTCGACAATATCAGTCGCATGAGGCCCGACATGAGCAGATATAGGGATCCTCAGAATGAACCAAAGGAACCAGAAGATGAATATACAGAAGATAATGCTCCAATAGTTTTTACAGATCCTGATGATGATTCTGTTCCAGCACCAGCTCCACCCACTTTGGTTCCAAAGGTGAAAATGACACCACCTAAGGAATTTAAAGCAGGACAGGACGCAGAAGTTTGGTTGGACACAGTGGACCGATATTTCCAGTTCACTTATCCAGGAGTTCCAGACAAGGACCTGATCACAGTATTCCTGACTCTCATCCAAAACAATGACCGACACTATTTCCAGGTCGTGGCACAGCAACCAGATGCCACATATGAGAGGGTCAGAAGGATTTTCCTCAGTCAGTTTGGCAACCCCCATAAAAGATCAGTGGCTAAGAAACACCTGATGGCACTGACTCAAGGGAGCCAGACTTTCTCAGACTATTTGCGCACGTTTACGTCACTGGCTGCTTTAGCAGCAGTTGATCTGGACGATGTGTTAATAAAGGACAGATTTGTCAGCAACATGGACCCTGATCTCCGCAGACAGTTCCACCTAAGATTCCTAACAGAGCATGAAAGGAATCATCTGTCGTGGCAACAAACCACACAGATACTGCTCGACTTGAATTATGTTGTTCATTCGAAGCAGTCAGAGACCCTTCACTATCGGGGGCAGAAGGAGCAGTCATCAGGAGGCCCAGTCAAAAAGGACAAGGACAAGGGGCGTGGCAGAAATGACAAATCCAACAGGAATCAGAGCCAGAATGGCAATAAGAACTCAAATGCCAATCAGAATCGGAGCAAAGGGAAAAGTGGAAAAGGCAAAGGTAAAGGGAAAGAAAAAGCACAAAATCCTTCTCAGCCTTGCCAACGTTGTGGTCGTACCAATCACGCCACAAAGGATTGGTATTCCACCAAGACCCCAGATGGAAAAGCCATACAAGGCAAGCCACCAGCTCAGAATCCTTTCAGGAGACAGCAGCAACAAAATCAGGGTGCTAAAAATGAGTCCGGCAAACTCATCAATACAATCAACACCCTGGTTAAGGAGTTAAAGAATCAGCACAGCATCAATGCAGCAGTTGCAACTCCAGCTCCAGCTTCAGCTCCAGCTCCTCAGGGAAACTCTCAGGGTACTGCACAGGTACCAGTGTTGAGAGCACCCTCGAGGTAAATCAGCCTGAAGAAGCCACTAAAGCAAGTGGCCGGGTTGAGAGTATCTCAGAAGAATTCCTTTCCAGTCTGACATTACAGTGTCAGCAGATGGACACTCCCTCAGAGCACATCGCACATATGCAGTCTCAGACAGCACAGCTGAAATCACAGAAGAAGCTGTTGTTGTACAAAGGGAAATTATATGGACAGAGTACTCACATATTGGTAGATCCAGGAGCTACATCGTCTTTTATCGACAGTCAGTTCGCTGCTCAGCTTGGTATACGAGCACCCACAGATTCTTCGTCATTCTCAGTGGGATTGGCTGGAGGAAGCCAACTACCTTGCACATCATATCTTCCCAATGCTACATTCACGCTGGGTAAGTATAAGGACACAGAGGATTTCTACATCATTGACATGAAACTCTTCACCGTCATCCTGGGTCAAGATTGGTTGGAGAGGAGAAATCCACACATTGACTTCCAGACCAAAAATCTGACGATCACTAGGAAGCACTCATCAGGCTCCAGTGTTCGCACAGTATTATCCAGAGTTGAACAGACTCCAGGCTCAGATGGCCTTCCTGAAATGGAATTGGTCAGTGCCACCACCATGAGAAAGCACCTACGTCGTATTCGATCCAGTGGTTCGGCTGAAGAAGCCGTAGCTTATCTCTTCTTTCTCTCAGAGGTCGATGGTGAACTGGTCTTCGCAGCAGCAGACTCAGACACCACTATGGAAGACCCAGAGGTCACAGCAGCACGTGATCAAATGAGGGAAGACTTTTCAGATATATTCCAGGAGGATCTTCCAGCTGGTCATAGGCCAGAACGGTTTGAAGGTGGTTATCATAGAATCAACATTGAACCTGGGCACAAGCCGCCATCGCAGCCAGTTCGTGCAATACCAGTGCCCATACATGATGGAAGAGCTCAAACGACAGATCATCAAATATGTCGAATTGGGTATCCTTCGTCCGTCATCATCTCCATATGGATGTCCTATCATTTTCGCTCCTAGGCCAGGTGGGAAGTGGAGGATGTGCTGTGATTATCGAGCCCTTAATAACATCACAATTAAGGACACGTATCCATTGCCACCTCACGACACCCTTCTTGAACAGCTAAAAGGTGTGTCAAGTCACACGATGGTTTAGCATATTTGACTTCAATCAATTTTCCCATCAGATCCCTATACATCCAGATGACATTCACAAAACAGCTATTCGCACCAGATACGGTTCCTATGAGTGGACAATTATGCCTTTCGGATTGACCAATGCTCCTGCAACAGCTCTACGTGTAGGAAATCGGGCATTCTTCGACTTCATCGATCGGTTCCTTGTCATTTTCATGGATGATACTATTGTATACAGTCCGGACTTTGACAGCCACGTGAGTCATGTCCGACAGTTTCTCCAGCGTTGCAGAGATCACCAGTTCTTCATCAGGCCTTCCAAGGTGGAGTTGTTCGTCAGATCCATAGACTTTATCGGACATCACATCTCTGAAGCAGGCCTATCCATCATCGAAGACAGAATCCGAGCAGTCATGGCAATACAGCCTCCAGTGTCTTATGGTCCTACCGTTGGAAAGCAGCCTCTACGCCGTATGGCTAAAGATGGCAAGTCATCCCTTCGGTCATTCTTGGGCATGGTCGGTCAATTTAGGAGATTCATACCAAAGTTCTCCAAGATTGCCGAGCCGCTCAATCGTCTCCTTAAAGATAATGCAGAGTTTGTCTGGGAATCTGAGCAGCAGCAGGCATTTGATAACCTCAAAAGTGCCATCTGCAATGCTCCAGTACTACAGCTTCCAGATCAGAAACTGCCATCTATTATGGATGTCGATGGATCAGGCACACATGTTGGTCAAGTGATACTACAGGATCAAGGAAAAAGGTATGAAGTCATGTGGCTATCACAGCGTCACTCTCTCCGATACACAGAGACGTTGGCCTATTCCTGAGATCGAGCTATTTGCCATTGTGGAGGGCTTCCGATTCTTTCGCCACATCTTGTTGGGAGCTCCTGAGACTATTGTACGCTCAGATCATCAGCCACTGGTTTATTTCCAGTCTAAATCCACACTAAGTCCCAAACAGGCGAGGTGGTTGGATGAGCTCTCCGGGTACAACTTCCGAATAGAGCACATTTCTGGCGAGAAGAACAAGGTTGCAGACGCACTCACTCGTATCTCTACACTCTTTGAACTCACTGATTGTCTGCAACATATAGACATCGGCGAGGTTCCAGTCATGCCGTCTGCAGATCCTACATTCATTGCTCTTATATCTTCTTCATCAGCTCATCAGCTTCACGACATCATTATATCCCAGTATGATCGTGACACATTTGCACAAACTATATTGGCTAAGCTGACATCATCGACTTCATCACAGTCAGTCAGCAGCTACAGCTTCGAGCTCATTCAGGGGTTGATCTATCGCAAGACCATATATGGCAAACAGCTGTACATTCCACCTACAGCCAACGTCCCTACAGATGACGGTGAGATCACACAGCTTCGCCACATTCTCCTTCATGAGTGCCACTCAGCCACTATTTCTGGTCATGTAGGCAAAAATCGCATGCTTCATATACTGCGTAGCCGATATTATTGGCCAGGAATGACGACGGCAGCCATCCAGTACATTCGGGAGTGCCCCGTTTGTCAACGCCAGAAAACGAGACGACACAAACCTTATGGTCAGTCACATATACGATATTGTGTGCCTAAGACAAAATGGCTTGATGTATCTCTTGACTGGATTACTGACCTGCCTATCGCCACTAATGGGCACGACAGTATATTTGTGGTAATGTGCCAATTCTCTCATCGCTGTCATCTCATTCCCTTCAGCATGACCTGGACTTCTCAGCATACTGCTTCTATATATATGCAACATATCTTCAAGCTCCATGGTCTTCCGAGGAACATCATCTCAGATCGAGACCCCTGATTCACCTCTACATTCTGACAGACACTGTGGAAATCTACTGGTACGAGATTGTCCATGACGTCTTCACACCATCCACAGTCGAATGCAGCCAATGAGAGGAGCCATGCCTTCATTGAGGATATCCTCAGGTACTTTTCAATTTGTTGATTCATGATTCGATCACCATCCTCTGGTTTATAAACTGATTAGATGGTATTTTTTTCATCCACAGGTGTTGTTGCAATGATACTTCAGCCAATTCGTGGGAGGACAAGTTGCCTCTGGTGGAGTTTGCAATTAACAACACAGTTTCTGCATCTACTGGTTATTCACCATTCTATCTCGACTCGATGGCGCAACCACTTTCGCCTCATGACCTGGCAATCACTATTCCGCCAGAAGCTCCTGTTCCAATACAGAATGCTATTCGAGATCATTTTGACCAGTACTCGGCTGTACATGCCAATGCGGTAGACAACATTTCCCGAGCAGCAGAAAATAGCCAAGCCAGATTCAATAAGACTCACATGCCCCGGCAATATGCAGTAGGGCAGAAAGTTCTTTTACGGACCGAGTTTATCCAATGGACTGGTTTGACAGAGGCAGGCAGACACTTCAAGCAGCCATATATTGGGCCGTTTACTATATCCAAAGTGCTAAGCCATGGGCGTGCATACGAGTTAGATTTCGGAGACCTCGATATCCGTATCCATCCGGTACAGCCTGTATCCAGAATAGAGCTGTATAACGACTCGATCCAAGCACCTTTGCCTCTGCCACAGATGATCACCGAAGAAGGGCAACCACTGTTTGAGATATCACATATACTCTCAGATAAGATCACTAGAGGTGTCAAGTACTACTTAGTGCGATATGCAGGCTACGGCCCTGAGCATGACACCTGGGTCAAAGCCACAGAGCTGACCAATGCAGCAGACATGATAGCTGCCTATGAAGGCTAAACATTATATTAAGCCTGATGCCCTTAATTCTTGGCTACTGCCCCGAGCTTGGGTCCTATCACAAGGACCCACGCATAATGCTCGTACCATGCATAATAATTGAATATAGTTATAGTTTGACCGCTTTCGTCGAGTATTTATGAGCCCAATTAATTTATTTTTAAGTGAGAATGCATAGTGATTGCATTTATGTCCTTGGTTGCGGCGGTTACTTTGGATATGTGTTTCCCCTCAAAAATAATTAAAATGGCGGGTCCTTTCACAAGGACCCATTTTTCATTTGCTTGCTCGAAGGTGCTATGAAAATTGCAGGACCTATGTTATCAAGTTCTCGAGCTGCTCTTTCTGCGGTGTCTTGTCAAAACTTTCATCCGAGGTCATCTTGACCCTCAAAATATCGGTTGAAGCAGCAAAAATGACCCAACTTAAAAATTACACTAAATCGACTGCCCGAAATGTCGCCTTTCGTCTTGCATGACTGTGCATATGCACCATGTTATGGTCCATTCTGGGTATATAGAGGGCTTAAAAATTACGTTAGTGTGTATATATGAAGACTGCAATGCGGCGATAGCTTGCAGGCGTCATGTGCGCAGTCAATGTCACATCTCCGACATTGTTCCATGCCAAAATTAGCCCATATATTTCCTAATATTTGCCTAGGAAATGGCGGGATATGTGGATTGTGACACCTATAACGGCGTGAAATGGGATGCCACCGGGCACAAACATCCACCGATCATCGGCCATGGTATGTGCCACCAATATTGCATAGCGTCGGCGCCGTGTGCTTCAAAATTCCGTTTGTGAAAAAATCAAGAGCTACATACCTCGTTTTCAAACATTTGAAAAACTACAACGTTGAAAATTTCAGGGTTACTAGCAGTTATGCTACCAATAGACGCACGCCACATCGGATATATGCCAAGCAGCCATAGGATAACTTAGTTTGGGTCATAATTAGTCTACCTTATTGGTGGTTGCCTTAATTTATCTCAAGAAGATGCTTTAAAAAAATCGTGAAAAAGTGGTCCTTGTGAAAGGACCCAACGCAATTTGGGTCCTGTGATAAGGACCCCGGGGCAGTAGCCATTCTTGTAATATATACTAATACATGTCGATCATCTATATACCTTGCTCTTAATGTTTTATCATTATGTTGCATAGTGGCTACTATCCCGAGATCCTCGTGGGAGGATCTAGAACGCTCTAGATCCTCCCACAAGGATCACTTTTTCAAGATTTTTTTCCGGCGCCCAATGAGCTTTTGGGAGGCCGGCATCCCAGAATATATTCCACATGGGACCTAAAGTAAATGCCATGATGATTGGTTTGACCAGAACTCGCTTTATATACTAACAGCAAATGCATTTACGGACCTGCCCTAGTGGATTTTGAAGTGAGAAATTTTGAAAACATCGCAAAACGGACGCGTATCTTGCGGAATTTTTCGCCAATAGTATATCGATCCCATGCCGCCATGGATATAATGTATCTTAAGGTATTGCCATATACCAATCATATTTAGGTGAAAATACGATTTAGATCGTTTATATTGACCACATCACATAAACGCGGTCACATGGGTAAGATATATACATTCCTTAAGTACAGTAATACCTCACCTTTAAGGAAACAGGAATTTGGAGCCAGCCTAGCTTTTTCCGTATTTTTCTGACCCCCCCCCCCCTGCCAGCGTCAGCCTCTTACCGAAATTACTAACGAAAAGGAAATGCATTTCGAGCGTCAGCCAGCTTTTTTCTTAAAATTTCCCCATATTCCCCCAAATCCCCCCTAAAATCGTGAAAATTTCTCAATATTCGGCAAGTTAAGAAAACGGGAAGCCAGCCTCCGTTTCCTTATTTGGGTACATTTTCTTAATGTTTTTTTCCAGCCCAGCTTTTTCCGCATTTTTCCGACCCCCCCCCGAAAAGCTGGCTGTTTCCTTAACCCAGCATTTCCTTAAAGGTGAGGTATTACTGTATGGGGATATTTTTGCATTTTGCGCGTAAGTCTTGATCCATTTTAGGCTGTGAAGCTAAGATCCTTGCCTTGGTGAACACCTCAGTACTTTTACATGACCTCCGAGTCTCATTGAAAATTTTTGGAGAATTTTTGAACGATTAGAACTACCGCTAGAGATTTTACAATGCGAGTTTCAGACGTAGATTTGGTGAAAAATTGCTCCGCGGCACATGTGGGATGTTGAGGTCCACCGGAAGCGAGTCCCAAATATTAGTTGTGAGTAGTTGTGCTAGTTACACATCATATTTTGGTCATTACCTCGCAGGTCGACATGATATGAACCATCATGAGCCCGTGTAGTGAGGCCTATAGGTGCCAATGTTTTAGATCCTTGTGGGAGGACCTAGGATTTTATTTATTTTTTGTAAAATCAACCCCCCCAAACCACACCTCGAAACAATGATCAAGAATCGATATTTCAAGCAAACCAACATGATAGATAATTCAAATAGGTCATAAATATTACCCACAAGCATAGGTTGGACTACTATAGCCAAAATATGAGGTCGCCATGGCCATTCCCGCTAGATCCTTGTGGGAGGATCTGGATTAAGGATAGTAGCCAATAGAGCGGGAAATTGATCCTTCCTTGCTAAAGGTGTAGTGAGCCTTGTACAAAATCATACCCTTGCACAGATACGCACACATGCGAGATATCATATCTGTGGATAAATAAAAACTGCTAAATGCTACCTTTGCCAAGACCGTGGTTAGTCATCGGATTCTGTGGCCAGTCATCCGAAGCTACCGGAGACATCGACTGAGGTAGACGGAGTTGTGATCCTAAGGTATGCCTGACAAACATAACTAAAATAAATTTCACATTAGTACGTGGCGAATCCACTCTCACTCATCGCGACAGATGTTCGTCAAAGCGTGCGTACTGGACCAATAATTGAGGAGTTGAGCAGACCGGGTAAAGGATTATAAGTCCAATCCCGTTAAGCAGGGCCACTCCATTTGCATTAAAACAAGCCCCCGGTGAAATAACTCCGGAAACATCCAAAGGGCTCCCCATGACCGCCTGTGAACCTCCAAAGTAGCTTCAGGACGAGGGGAGGAAGGGTTGGGTGCACTAATATATAATAACTGTGGAAACGAACAGCAAACGATCAGTTATATATATAAGGCCGAGAATCGTGCGATTATAAATTGTTAAATCGTGGGATCATCGTTCGCAAAGGCGTCGACGGCTAGCGCAAATAATCCGTAACGTACACCTCGGATACCTTGAATCGTCACTCTGAAACACGATACGCATGAGATCAATCAGCAATCCAGCGTCAATCTGTATCACGAAACGCAATTCATTGAACCTTGAATCGTCACTCTGCAATACGATACGCAATTCATGGGGGCTACATCCTAAGAACTGTAAGGCAGCTGCCTAAGGTGAGGGACTAAAGTGGACTCAGTTCCCCCCAATATCCTAAAAACACCATGAGGGACGCCTCAAATCGGTGTAAGAAGACTGGTGCCAGCAGAAGCAACAACAACAAAGACATCAAAGACATATACAAAGGTATGCCCGTTGTGAGGTCACAACTCTTTTAAGAGGGGAGATCTGTCAGGGTTATGACCGATGACACATGTGTCATATATGTCATACATGTCATACCTGTCAGACATGTCATACCATGTCATGTCATGTCGAGTCATGTCATATATTATAATGACAGACAGTCGTCAGTACGGTCGACTATGACTGTACATGTCATCGAGATGATAAGTCACATCATCTGTCATTTATTCAAGGAAAGACTTGAATCACACCTGTCATCGAGAGGCCGTATGTCGGACTCGAGAATGGCGAAGCAAGATGCTATCTTGAAGTACCGAACGGTTCGGAGAAGAAATCATCTTCGCTTCTAGCATGTGCGGAACAAGCATGCGAGTATCATATGGCGAACGCATCATTCGTTCTGCCGATACTAGTCGTTCAACCAATGCCTCGGGTTCACAACCCAATAGCGGTACCATCAGTGAGATGGGAGGCATTCGGTATAGATGAGATAGCGTTGTGCTACAGCAGTATCTTCGGACGAAGTCTGCACTCATCACCCGCTCATAAGCTGTGCGCGTGTTACTGTTCAATAACACCTGCGCTATCTTATTATATCATATATATCTTAAGGTTCGCTTGTGCGTCCTTATCAGTATACAAAGTGTTGTAGGCATACATGGAACAGGATGCAAAACAACTACGTGCTTCCTACTTGCAATATGCGAATACACGTTAGCTCCCTTCAAAGCTGTGAGGGATGCCATAACGCTGTCCATAATTCACACCGGAACTTTGCCTTTGGCCTGGTTTATGCTCTCGAGGTTGATCTGACGACGAAGCACGCAACGAAGTCTCTGACCCTGTGACGCTACAGTTCATTAGAGCCTTGCTGAAACTTTCGGATGCGAGCGCTGCGCTGGTTCACGTTCTGATCGTTTCTCGTGTCTCAGCTGTGGAATCGTGTCACCCCGACCCGTGTGTTCAATTTTTCTGAATGGACATCTCGGCCGAAAATATATATATTTCAATGATTCTGGCACGCTCGATGTGCAGCAGTGACAAATCCAACGTGCAACAGTCGGTATCATTGACGATGAGGAGTATGAGCCAAAAATTGATCATCTTCCTCGCATCCTTCCAGAGATGCCACGTGTAGTACTTGTGATAGCCTCTGCTCTTTATCTTTAGGACCATAGCAAATCACCTTACCTTACCTCCGCACGCAGGTGCAGCAGGGTTGGACCCCCCAACTTGGGGGGTCCGTGGATTTCGTGGATGCATACTCACATAGTAATCTCACGATCGAACACGATTGTAAACCATGAGGGGGAGGGGTGGTGGGGACTGGGGGATCCGCGGGCTTCACGGTAGGCGTGTAATAGATGAGGTGTTTTGAACATTGGGAACAATCTAGGGACATGCCCCCCCGTCCCGTCGCCTCACCCGCGTCGACCGGGAACAAGTGGTAAGTCGAGTGGTGACATTCTCTAATCTCATTACCATGCCATGCCATGCCATGCCATGCCATGCCATGCCATGCCATCGCATATAACATGGCATGCGATGGTCGATGGCGGAGGGAATTGGAAAAGAAAAATTCAACAGAGGCTGCGCTTGCGGTTCATCCTTCGTCACGAAGGGGATTGTATTTATATTTATACCCGATTCGTCAAATATGTACATAGTGACACTATATATCATATAAATAATAATATGGTATGCTGCACACACCGACACATGATTCGTCAAATTTCGAAATCGCAGTATTATAAAATGAGCTCCCCCCTATAAAAGGCAACTACGTATCCTTTCGCCGAACGTGTCTCTTTTTATATATTGTTTGTATCGACATCTCACATCTGCGCTCCGCTCCGTACTCGCCGCTAAAATCTGTAAACGATTCTTTGTGACGGGGGTTGGCCAATGAAACAGCAAGTCGAAGTGGACGACACGCAGCAAAGGGGGGGGCATTTATAAATGCGTTTGAGAGCGACATAGACAGCCCGCCAATGGTGAAAGCCGGCTACGGCTTCTTTAATATATATTTCATTTATTTCAAAATTGGGGCATCCATTTCAGATTCGTCCTCCCGTTTATATATTTTATACTATAGGAAAACTCATGTGTCCTGAGTCACAGACACGAAGTCGAGGGCACTGATCACAGAGCACACCTCGTCTAATTCTAGTGCACAGTGCACTAACATCAGGGTGCGTTACATCAGTGCACACAGTCGAGTGCACTGATCACAGAGCACACCTCACAGGGCAATTATTCTAAGACCCCGTGAGAGAATCTCTTTAAAAAAAAATGTGCTCGCCGGCGGCGAAAATCGTTGTTTTGGGGCCATTTTGAGTGCGCGGGTGCTAGAGGAATTGCATATAAGATCGGGATCGCGTGTTTGAAGTTCGTGGGATCTTTTGGGGACCCTCACTAAACACTTTGTCGAAGAAATAATGAGAAAAAAATATTTGGGTGCTCGCCAGGGGCCAAAATGGCTGTTTCTGGGGCCTGGACGCAGGCCAATTTGAGCGGCGCGCGGGTGCTAGAGGAATTTGATATAAGCTCGGGATCGCGTGTTTGAAGTTCGTGGGATCTTTTGGGGACCCTCACTAAACACTTTGTCGAAGAAATAATGAGAAAATTTTATTTGGGTGCTCGCCGGGGGCCAAAATGGCTGTTTCTGGGGCCTGGACAGGTCACGGGGAGCCCAATCTTGCCACCCCCACTGTAAGGAGGGGGCACAGTGGGTCTCCTGTCTGTCACCCCTCAGCCCGATGTGTCACCAGTGTCCGTTGTCACGTGTATCACGGTGTGCTATAAAACACCTATCACAGTATTTTATATCATCTTAGTATCCGAGAGCACGAGCACCTGCCCCTGCGAGACAGTTCCGCTCCTCAGCGCCCGACATATATATATCCTTATATATATATTTCTCATTTCTTGTCAGGTTATCGGCCACCACTTGTAGGTGTTCGTTGTTTACTTTTGATCCTTGGAGGGCGAACCGAATCTCCTCGAATCCGCCGCAACCGACGGTAGCTGTTTCGTCCTTACGGCAGCGACTATATCCCGACCCCGGCCACCGTTGAAGATCGCGGCCGCGACCAGACTTTATCATCAAACCGTAAGCAGTA
Organism: Cymbomonas tetramitiformis; assembly: GCA_001247695.2. Lineage (NCBI taxonomy): Eukaryota > Viridiplantae > Chlorophyta > Pyramimonadophyceae > Pyramimonadales > Pyramimonadaceae > Cymbomonas > Cymbomonas tetramitiformis. The sequence goes on from LGRX02014783.1 coordinate 18,522, forward strand.
TTGGGCTACAATTGTGCCCTGCCGTTTTTACGCATGTCCGACCATTCCCAACTACGTGCCCTACACTCTGGACAGCAGCGCCCGAACTGTGGCAAAACTGGCTTACCGCACGTTATTTTTGACCTCACCGCCGTTTTCCTCGTCGAATTTCACCCCGATTTGGCTTTTACATCGCCCGATTTGGTTAATTTTACGGAGAGTTACGTTTTAGGCACGCACCCAAACGCGCCCTCGCCTTTCTGGACAGCAGCACCGCTCCTGCAGGACAACTGGCTTGCCGCAGGACTTGTTTGACGTCACCGGCGTCTTCCTCGTCAGAATCTACCCCAATTTGACCCATCCATCGTTGGATTTGGTTCATTTTTCAGAAAGTTATGTCTTCGCTTAAGAACCCTAACTTGGCGTTCGCGGAATTCTCCAGCCAGCGGTCAGCCACCATGTCCGCTGACCGCCAGAATGCGCGCATGCCCGCTGTTCATTCAGCGTTGGCATCTTTTCAAGTCCATCGACGGCATCCTGCACCTGCGGCTATGGTCTGGTGGTGTCTGGTGGTGCTTATGCACCAGACACCAACATCGTGTCTATCGCCTTCGCCAATGACGACAACTCTGAGCACGACGAGTTGCGTCCGCAGCATCCTCCGCTCTCCCCTCCACCCTTCGTGCCCCTTGGCCACTGTGTGGTGGTGTGCGGTGGTGTTACGACACCCATCCCGCCGATTCTCCCCTCTGCTTGCACGCTCATTTGCGGCAGAGTGGGGGCACGCCGCATTTTTCACCCTCCATCCCCCTGCCCCCTCTTCGTTGACGCATCCGCTCTGGTGGTGCCAGGCCGCTTTTGGCTCTGGCATCGCACCGGCGTTGGTTGAACGTTGTAGGGGGGAGTATTGCCTCACTGGCGCTTGACGCATGCGATCGAGGGTGACGCCGCCCCAAGCAAGATTAAGTAGCAACAACACAGTTCGACAAAGACCCTTCTCCATGCCTGCACGGTTTGTGATTGACTCTCGAGGGAACCGAACTCTTTAGATTTAGTTAGCAACAGACTTTTGGACATCTTGGGATGGCACATGCCGGACTGCTCGGGCCAGTTTGGCTCCTAGACCCTGCAGTGCTCCTGTCCCTTTGCCTGGTGACACCTCAACCCCACGGGGTGAGGTGGTGTCACGGGGAGCCCAATCTTGCCACCCCCACTGTAAGGGGGGGGCACAGTGGGTCTCCTGTCTGTCACCCCTCAACCCGATGTGTCACCAGTGTCCGTTGTCACGTTATGTCACGGTGTGCTATAAAACACCTATCTCAGTATTTTATATCATCTTAGTATCCGAGAGCAGGAGCACCTGCCCCTGCGAGACAGTTCCGCTCCTCAGCGCCCGACATATATATATCCTTATATATATATTTCTCACTTCTTGTCAACAGGCCAATTTGAGCGGCGCGCGGATGCTAAAGGAATTTGATATAAGCTCGGGATCGCGTGTTTGAAGTTCGTGGGATCTTTTGGGGACCCTCACTAAACACTTTGTCGAAGAAATAATGAGAAAAAAATTACTTGGGTGCTCGCCGGGGGCCAAAATGGCTGTTTTCTGGGGCCTGGACAGGCCATTTTGAGCGCGCGGGTGCTAGAGGAATTGCATACAAGATCGGGATCGCGTGTTTGAAGTTCGTGGGATCTTTTGGGGACCCTCACTAAACACATGGAGGCTCGGCACACCCCTAATTCTAGTGCAAAAGGTTGTTGATGTAGACTGTGGTAGGTGGGGGCATTGGAGGGGGTGTGGCCCGAGCATGGTTGCGCTGACGGAGCAGGGCGTAGCGAGCGAACCGCTTCGATTCGTGCGGCGCGCGAGGTGTCCCAACACACTAGAAGAGTGGCGAAATAATACTTTTGGGGTGGTTGGCGGGGGGGCAGGGTGGGGAGGTTCGAAATGCAGGCCGGCTCTCAGGGTTCGGGTCTTACGCGTACGTGGGTCGCAAGGCTGAAAAAAACCGGACCGTCATAGAGATATGGCCAATGAATCCAAACTCGGTCTCGTGGTGCCATGTGCATCGAAAACAATGTAACACATGCCCTGAAGGGTCACTCGACCGCTGGGGTGGCTTGGAGCCCCATGGATCCGCCGATTTCGAAGGGGGGCTAGGGCAGGATATCTCTATGACGGTCCACCCCCCAGAATTGGTGGGACGACAGGTAGGGTGCAGTTGGCGTGCTGTAGCGGCGTGTAGCTCGATGGCCAAGGCAAGATGCATGGTGGGGATGACGAAGGACATCAGGTGGGATGTGGGACTACCGCGCCTTGCCACATGGAGGCTCGGCACACCCCTAATTCTAGTGCAAAAGGTTGTTGATGTAGACCGTGGTAGGTGGGGGCATTGGAGGGGGTGTGGCCCGAGCATGGTTGCGCTGACGGAGCAGGGCGTAGCGAGCGAACCGCTTCGATTCGTGCGGCGCGCGAGGTGTCCCAACACACTAGAAGAGTGGCGAAATAATACTTTTGGGGTGGTTGGCGGGGGGGCAGGGTGGGGAGGTTCGAAATGCAGGCCGGCTCTCAGGGTTCGGGTCTTACGCGTACGTGGGTCGCAAGGCTGAAAAAAACCGGACCGTCATAGAGATATGGCCAATGAATCCAAACTCGGTCTCGTGGTGCCATGTGCATCGAAAACAATGTAACACATGCCCTGAAGGGTCACTCGACCGTTGGGGTGGCTTGGAGCCCCATGGATCCGCCGATTTCGAAGGGGGGCTAGGGCAAGATATCTCTATGACGGTCCACCCCCCAGAATTGGTGGGACGACAGGTAGGTTGCAGTTGGCGTGCTGTAGCGGCGTGTAGCTCGATGGCCAAGGCAAGATGCATGGTGGGGATGACGAAGGACATCAGGTGGGATGTGGGACTACCGCGCCTTGCCACATGGAGGCTCGGCACACCCCTAATTCTAGTGCAAAAGGTTGTTGATGTAGACTGTGGTAGGTGGGGGCATTGGAGGGGGTGTGGCCCGAGCATGGTTGCGCTGACGGAGCAGGGCGTAGCGAGCGAACCGCTTCGATTCGTGCGGCGCGCGAGGTGTCCCAACACACTAGAAGAGTGGCGGAATAATACTTTTGGGGTGGTTGGTGGGGGGGCAGGGTGGGGAGGTTCGAAATG
>LGRX02014785.1:0-19701 GCA_001247695.2 Cymbomonas tetramitiformis
GGCCTGGTGTGACCTACTAGCGTGCCCTAGTGTGACCGAGTGTGACCTACGAGCTTGCCCTAGTTTGACCTAGCGTGACCTAGCATGACCTAGTTTGGCCTATTGTGACCTAGCGTGACCTGCTAGCGTGACCCTGAGTGTGACCCTAGTTTGACCTAGTTTGACTAGTTTGACCTAGTGTGACCTAGCGTGACCTAGTGTGACCTAGTGTGACCTAGTGTGACCTAGTGTGACCTAGCGTGCCTTAGCGCGACCTAGCATGACCTAGTGTGACCTAGCTTGACCGGGTGTGACCTAGTGTGACCTATAGCGTGACCTGGCGTGACATAGCTTGCCTTAGCGTTACCTAGCTTAACCTAGGTTGACCTAGCGTGACCTAGTGTGACCTAGCGTGACCTAGTGTGACCTAGTATGACCTACCTTGACCTGGTTGACTTAGTTTGACCTAGCTTGACCTAGTGTGACCCTAGTGTGACCTACTAGTGTGCCCTAGTTTGACCTAGTTTGACCTAGTGTGACCTAAGCGTGACCTAGTGTGACCTAGTGTGACCTAGTTTACCTAGTGTGACGTAGCGTGCCCTAGCATGACCCTAGCGTGACCTAGTTTGACCTAGCAAGACCTAGTGTGACCTAGTGTGTCCTAGCATGACCCTAGTGTGACCTAGCTTGACCTAGTGCGACCTAGTGTGACCTACCTTGACCTAGTTTGACCTAGTTTGACCTCGCGTGACCTAGTGTGACCTACTAGCGTGCCCACAAGCGTGACCCTAATGTGCCCTAGCTTGACCTAGTGTGACCTAGCGTGACCTGGCCCAGCGACCCTAGTGTGACCTAGTGTGACCTAGCGTGACCTAGCGTGCCCTAGCGTGACCTAGCGTGACCTAGTGTGACCTCGTTTTACCTAGTGTGACCCTATTCGCGTGCCCTAATGTGACCTAGCGTGCCCTAATGTGACCCTAGCGTGCCCTAGTTTGACTAGCTGACTAGCATGCCTAGCGTGACCTAGTGTGACCTAGTGTGACCTAGCGTGCCCTAGTGTGACCTAGCGTGACCTAGCGTGACCTAGTGTGACCTAGCTTGACCTAGTGCGACCTAGGGGTTTGGCTTTTTCGGGAACTGAGGAGCTCCCTTCGAACGTTCAGAGCCAATTTCTGTTGGCATCGACGTCACTCCTCTTCCCTGGGATTGGTTGCTGGTGCACCTCACATGTCTGCGCTTTCCGAAACTCCGAAAAAGTGCGTTGCCATTGCACGCTCAGTTGATACCTTCCCCGGGCGCTGGAAAGATCCATCTCGACCTGTCCGGTGCTTGGGGTGCGCTGGCGTGCAGCTTCACCTGCCGGCAGAGATGGGTGGAGGCTTCACCTGCCGGCAGAGATGGGTGGAGGCTTCACCTGCCGGCAGAGATGGGTGGAGGCTTCACCTGCCGGCAGAGATGGGTGGAGGCTTCACCGGCGCTCTTCTTGGTCCAGAGCTGTGCTGCAGGGATGCCGAGGCTTTTGCTGACGCCAGCGGTGTGTCCTCGCGTCGCAGGTACTTGTTTTACCACAGTGGACAGGAAGCTTGGCTCGTGGGGAAACCTGCCCCATCGTGTGATGCCTTGAATGGTCGATCCCAGCCCAGTCCCAAGGCGAACCAGGCTTGGGCAGACGAATTTGCGGGCTGGCATGTGGTCAGCACTCGCACCAACTGCAGAAGCAGCACGGTGCCGAAGGACCTTGGCGACCATCTCACAAACTCCATCACGCTCACTGCCCTCCCCCCGGGCACCTTCAGTGAGTTGGAGCGCCTCCGTCCCAGTGCCCTTCCCCGCTCTCAGCTGTGGAATCCCAGTGCGGCAAGTGTGCCGGGATGTGCACACTCGGCGGCATGAGCAATGTGGCCTTTGAACAGAGAAGATAGCCCGTAGCAAAGGCCCTGCTTCCGATTTGTTCCACCGGTACAGGTGGGCCGGATGCCGAGGCTACTGCCTGCGGTGGCGTCACCTGCGCGGCCCGACAGAAAGAGACCCTGGCGCCACGTGGACGCATCAGATTCCTTGCAGTGGTGAGCTGGAAATACGCCGGAAGCATAGGACGCTTTGAATCTGGGATACGGAGAAAGGATTGATACGCTTTCTATGAATAGCGCGTCTGCGATTTCTTGGTCTCCATTCGATCGCAATTTTGAAGTGGAGACCGGCTGATTGGCTTTCTCGGATTATTGCCCGTGCCTTCTTCCCCCTGTCCCTCACCTAGGCGAGCCGATTCTTGTCAGGTTCTACCCTTGAGCTAGAACGGAACATCGCTTTGTGGCGAAGCAAAGGCTGCATGCCGAGCGGCGAGGAGACGCCTGACGCGCGTGGCGGGGTGATGGGTGCAGAGGAGTCCGCGCCTTTTGTGACCTTCGTGATTGCCAGCAAGGGGCGCGACACCTTACAGCGAACACTGCGATCTCTGCTTCACCAGGTACTGGGCCATTCAGCTGCGTAGTAAGGTGCCACGTCAGCGGGTACCGGGCCATTCAGCTGCGTAGTAAGGTGCCACGTCAGCGGGTACTGGGTCATTCCATGGTGCGGCAAGGTGCCACGCCATCAGTTATACCCGGTCATTCCATGTGCACACCAAGGTGCCACGTCGGCAGGTGCAGGTGCAGTTTACGCAGTCAGAGAAACCAGCCCGGGCAAGAGCATATGTGAGGGTATCAGGTAACAGTGCGTCTCACGCCCTTTGTAACGAAATCGTGCAGCCGTTGAGATTTGTAAAGGGACGTTCGCGCTTGTCTCTTTTTGATTGTGGCGTGACGCAGCCCCATGACTGCGTGGCGATGACGTGTCAAGTATGCAGCGGGTGATTCGGGGAGATGCCGTGGTGTGCTTATGCTTGGACCGACTCCTTTCGCACCCCGTAGCCACAGAAGACCGCCTGCACTATGTACCCACGCCGGGGATCAAAGGATTCAGCACACACTTCGAGACACTTATGTCGTGGTGTGTGTATGTTTATCCTTGCGACTCCTTTGGCACCCCAAAGCCACAGGAGACTGCACTATGTACCCACGCCGGGGATCAAAGGATTCAGCACACACTTCGGGACACTCATCCGGATTCTCCGTGGTGTGTGTGCCGGGGGTAACCCAGAGACCAACAGTTGTTTGGCGACGATCGGTCACATCGTATCATCTTTCCATGCTGCTTTGCATTTGGGTTGGGAATATGTATGCGTTTGTGGGATCTTGTCACGGCCCCGCCCTGCTCCTGATTTGCTTCTCACATCCACTGGGATGATGATGGGCTGGCTTTTGTTGGCCGATCTCATGCCGTTCAGTGTGTGTGCCGGGGGACACTTTGGATGGTGGGATGTGGCTGTCCCTGTGGTACCCTTCTGACGGGTACTGCCTCTTTGAGGGCGTCGGGGATTCGTCTGCGGCCCGCTCTTTGGGAGTGTCTTGGATTTGTCTGACGCTTGCTCCCTCTCCGTGTCCAGTGCTCATGGTTATTATACGTGCCGGGGGACTCGTGTTCTTTGACCCAGATGTGAGGTACTAGCGCGTCGCTGTGAACGGGGATGGCCGCCGGATGGAAGTGGGTTTTGGGAGGCGGTTGTCCCTGTGGTGCCATTCTGGCGGGCACTGCCTCTTGGAGAGCTCGGTGGATTCGTCTGCCTTTGCTGCGAGGAGAGGCAGAGGGTGGTGAAGTCCACCTTCTGTGTTTTCCCTTGATTTTTGTGGGGAGCACTTAGGTGCCCGCATGTTTCCTTTTTTTGACATGGGGTGTCCATGCTGTGTGGTGTGACTGCATTCATGACATAACCATGGACCAACAGGTCCCATCCATCGACCGTGAGCCACTGGGGGGCATGCCAGCAGGGTCCGCTTACTCCGTTACCCAGAGACCAACAATTGTTGGGCGATGATCGGTCACATCGTTTCATCTTTCCATGCTGCTTTGCATCTGGGTTGGGAATATGTATGAGTTTGTGGTATCTTGTCACGGCCCCGCCCTGCTCCTGATTTGCTTCTCACATCCACTGGGATGATGGTGGGCTGGCTTTTGTCGGCTGATCTCATGCCATTCAGTGTGTGCACCCCACAGGCAGACCCATCTTGGCGGGCCATTGTGTGCTTTGACGACGTGTCCGCGGCGAAGCAGCAAAAGTTGAATCTGCCGCAAGACTCACGCATCACAAGTGCGTCAGCGTGCCCACGATACTGAGCCAGGGCGCTCGGGTTTACTTCGCTTAGCATGCCTCGCGCCCTCGGGGTGTGCTGCTGCGTTCTGTTGTGCGCAGAGTACGAAGAACTGCTAGGATCTCTACAACACACGGAGCCCACATTACGGGTCCTAGCACGTCACATGTTTACCGGGCCTTGGCACATCACACGTTTATCAGGTCTTAGCATGTTGCATGCTTACTGGGCCTTGGCACGTCACATGTTTACCCGGCCTTGGCACGTCACATGTTTACCGGGCCTTGGCACATCACACGTTTACTGGCCTTGGCGCGCACACACGTTATCGGGCCTTGGCACCTCACATGTTTACAGTCTTGGCACATCGCATGTTTACCGGGTCTTGGCACATCACCGTTTACTGGGCCTTGGCGCGTCACATGTTTACCAGGCCTTGACACGTCACATGTCTAACGGGTCTTGGCACGTCACACGTTTACCGGGCCTTGACACGTCACATGTTTCCGGGTCTTGGCACGTCGCATGTTTACTGAGTCCTGGCACATCGCATGTTTACCGGGTCTTGGCACATTTGGCACGTCACATGTTCACCGGGTCTTTGCACGTCACATGTTTACCGGGTCCTAGCACGTCGCACGTTTACCGGGCCTTGGCACGTCACACGTTTATGAGTGGACGTACTCCGCAGACACACATGCCTACCTATCCTTATTATTTCGCCTGCTGCTTGTTATCCATGCCGACAACACCTACTCTGCACCACATTTCACCGCCTGCTCGATGTGGTGGTAGGGCCTTCGGGAGCTCCTCCCATCTCTCAGTGTGTGGTGATATATCCTGCTGTGGCCACATCCTGCCCGAGCATATCTTTTTGGTCGCCATGCGGTGATTGTGCATGCGCTTGCCATCACTTTCTTTGTCACCTGGTGGCATTAGATGTTGTGGGACCGTCTTCTCCTACAAGCTTTTTTCAACCACTGGGATGTTAGTGAGCTGGCCTTGGCCGCATGTCTCATGCCATTCAGTGTGCCCAGTCACATGTGCCCTCATACATTGCTGTGATACGCTGCATGCATCATTTTGCATCGTATTTGACACTCGAAATTTGCCTTAAATCCATGTTATGACATCAATCAATGTTATATGTGCCGATATGTGAGCCCCGATTTGTTGATGTTTGCTGACACTCTTCTGGTATTTCTGCACTTTAGTGATTGAGGGTTCTCGTTTGAAGGCAAGACAGAGGAAGGGGTTGTGGGGACTGCTTTTGGCTTTGCAGTAATGCACACTGGTAAAAAGTTGGGCACAAATGGCAATCATGCAGCAGCAGTCCGAAATTTGGCTGCATCAAATGTAAAGACGGCGTGGACTGCATATTTGGATGATGATGATACGGCGTCTTCAACCTATGTTTCTGTGCTGAAGGAAGAAATAGAAAAAGCAGATGAACCCGATGCCGTAGTTTTCCGAATACTTGGCAATTTAAATGGAATTGTTATCCCTCCTCATGCGCATACGAAAACTTTTGAAAGGCTAAATGTTGGCATGGCATTCGCCATGCGAACACGTTTTTTTCATGAAGGCTTTGCCTGGCAACCTAGCCCAGTCGAGGATTTCGATCTGCTGAATGACATGCGCAACCAGCACAAACGGATTGTGATGTCACCATATCTGGTGTATTTTCATCGCGCAGAACCTCTCTCGCTCCAGTAACTTCATGGTCGATGCTACTGAGACGGGCATGCAATACTCTGATGGCTAGTGCACGAGTGTGCCTAGAAATTGTACCTGCTGTGTTCAAACCTAATATAGATATATTGTTAAACTTTTTCTGGACGGTCCACGGCATGGTAAATATGAATAAGTAATGCGTTATAGCAATAGATATAGATGTATGTATTATGTGAATATATTATGGCAGATGATAAAATGCCCCGAAAACCAGTTCTAGTGATAACTTCTTATGGGATAACACTTACGATTAGCTCAACCTGTAGGATACACCGGTGGCATTGGTGTTTTGCCAAACGATGTTAGGGTTATAGGACAATGTTTTTTTTACAGGCAACACGGCCGTCGATTTCTATTTGTTCGGTTTGCTTTCTTGTCATTATCCACGATCGGCCACTAGTGTGTTTATGCGATGGTTGGTTTGGCTATGAAGCGTTGGGCGTGCATTCATCCATTTTCGATTTTTTGCTATAATATTTTTGGACCTGAGTGACGAAGGTAGCTGTCTACGACATCCTCACAAAGGCGGGTTGGCTGTGACACTCGTCGACTGTCGCGGAGTAAAAGTCCTCGGGAAACTGATGGTCGTCACTTTGTTGACTTTACAATTCTGCGACCAAAATGTCGCCTCCACCGACTGTCGACTCTATACAATTCTACGACCAAAATGTCGCCTCTGCCTACTAATGGTCACAATTGGGTATATGTGTACCGTCAAGAACTTGGCGCAATGTCTATGTGCCAACAGCACGACGAAGGAGAGGTTCACGAGAAATTCGGATTTAAGCGAGACCCGCGTGAAGCTGTATTCCGTGAAGCAACTGTGAACCAGTCGCCGTCAGACGCCCCGAAGTGCAAACTCGCTTGGTCGGAAGCGACGGAGAGATGGGAGTGCCGCCTTTTTCGGTAGATGCAATAAACGCTCGTGGAAAAACGAAGGAGCGTCTTGCAACCAACGCCATCGCAGGTGGTTAGCTGAATTGTGTCAGACTGAGGCAGCAAGGTCGTAGCAAGGGGGGAGGTGGATATGGGGAGTGACGGGAGGTAATGTTAGAACAAGCACTCAACACAATAAACGCTCAGGGAGACCCCAGAATTGTCGCTCATATAAGCAAGATAATACTGGCGTATATGAGCACTATCACATGCATGGCATCCTATTAATAGGCAGACAAAGTTATTTAGTTCAAAGAGCGACTCGTGTTTGTAGTGTAGCTTGTGGCAACGGGGGACAAGTTGTGCGCCGTGATCGCAGTAGCAAAGTGTTTCGCACAAGCCCCACAGAAGCCTTGGGCGCTCTGGCATTCTTGTGGAAGAAGTGAGAGGGGGAGCACGTTTGCCGCTCACCCATGCAACATTTGTGGGCGAGGCAAAGTTGCCGTTAGCCCAAGTTGGGCGCCCGAAGAGCCAACCATAATTGTATGCTGGGCATAGTTTCCGAAGGGTGGGAGCCGCCCTAGCCGCCTTTGGTATGGGAGTGGACCATGTGTTAATCAAATTGCCGGGGGACTATACCGGCAATATGAACACAACACGGTGCGACGCCGTCGGGAATTGCCCTTGCTGCTTGCTCGGCTCAAAGCAAGGTGATGGGCCCGGGAAGTTCCAAGCCAGTCTGCCAGTGGGCGAAGGGGTCTGCAGGGTCATGCAGGACCTGACTTTGTGTCATATATCGCAGTCGGTGTCACTGTCTTTTCACCCCTCGCCTTTGTGTCATAAGCAACAGGCAGCACAGTCACCGATTGAGCAAATAAATCACGCATCGTCATCAGCATTTTTACTCTCGTCTTAGTATGCCTAAACCTAAGAGTTGTTCCATGTGCTCTGCAGTACATCACCCCATATATGTTACGTTCTCTATCATAGCAGGGTGATGACACCCACTGCTATTCTGGTGCAGCTCAACAGTTTCGCTTGTCAACGGCCTCCATCTTTCTTCACATATTTTCCTACATAGCATATTCCCATGTACGTCGCCATATCTTCGAAATCTAGTTCGCCGAATGCATACATCTTCCTCAACATCTTGAACCACCCTGTCACGAGCGACGCCCTCCCATCTTAACGCACACACCCCCGTATTTTCCCTGTTACCTTCACTACATTCCGGCGCCGCCGCCTGCGCGCACTGCTTGTGCTGCACTCCACGGTCCCATCCCAAATGCTACACAATCCAGCTGATTATGGGCGAGATGCTATTCGATTTTCATTTCATATTTTACCCTCTTGACAATATGTTATAATCACTGGAGAAACGCTTCTCACTCAGCATTACTTTTCTCGACCTCTCTCGACGTTGGTGCGCAAGTAGAGCCGCTTTCCGCGAGCGTGGCCATTCAAGCGTTTAAATCAATGTCATTTCTTTACGGTGCATTAGATGTAGCAAACGCATATGTTTTTTTTCGGTTGCTCTCTTGAGCTCGAGGAGGTTGTTGTAGTAGGCTCCGATTTCGAGACGTTTTCGGTTTGCATTCTACTAAGGTATCTGAAATGGTCAGATATCGGTATTATCATTATTATGATATATACTCTAGCCGAAAGTGAGGCAGCACAACCAATCATGTCGTACAACACACATATCGATATATATGCTGTAGCGAGAATGTACCTTGGCGAGAATTACCAGTAACATCCTATGGTATAAATCAGTATAAATGTACAAGATACATATACTACAAAGTTAGTTAGGAAGGAAGGTGTGCGTGCAAGCCGTTGTTATCTATTTAGGCTATTTGGAATCATTGACTAGAGAAGACAATGCAGGCACTGCAATGAAGACTTGTAGGCAGTGAAGGCCGGCAACTAGATGACAAATCGAAAGTCCTGGCATTCATGCTAGTTCCTCTCGAACCTTATTCAATTCCTGGTGAAAATCACAGCAACAAATAGTGAGGGAAAGGGAGGTAAGAAATGTAAGAAATGTAAGGTTGGATGAAGACAGGGTGGCACCACGGATGGGGGGTGAATGGTGATTGCAACGATATAGGATCAGGGCAAATGCAAAGGGCCGTGGGGGCAGACCTTTTTGCGTTGATAGGCGTACTTGGAGTAGCACGGTTTGCACATGCGTAAAGAGTGAATTTTATCACACTTCTTTTTGCAGGATGTGCAAACCGGGGCATCGGGCCGGTTGGCTAAGTCCTCTTTGAGGACTTGCAGGCGGCGCTCGTTGGCCTCGTAGGCGGCATCGATATCGGGCTTGAGTGCCACCAGAGTGTGCTCCATCTGTGGAATGCACAGATTGGGGGTGAATGAAGGCAGAGGGAATGCAGAGATGCAAGGTGAAGGCAGGGGTGCGGAGTGAGTGCCGAGGTTGGGGGTGAGGGAAGGCAACAGGGGGAATGCAGGGATGCCTGGTGAAAGCGTGTGCGTGCGCTGATGCTTGCAAGGGGGGGGGAGGCGGTGTTTACACACCTGGACGAGGGAATCATCACCAGCACGCCTGAAGATATGGCATTGCGTGCGGGGAAAAGGCCATGGCATGTCCTTCCCCCACAGAAACAATGTCCTTGAGGTAGACGGACTTCTGAGTGACCTTGTAGCAGAGGAAGGGGCCAGTCTTGGTGAATCCCAGAAGTTTGGAGGTGGTCTTGGTGGCGCGGGTGGCGTTGGGCATGCGAACGGTGACAAGGTCGTTAGGCTTGATGTGGGTGCCCTGAAGGAAGAATCAGGGGCTTAGAACAGCATGGTAGAGGAGGGCATGGCATATATGCGAAGTTGGGGGGGCGGGTGTGTCGCCCATGGAGGAATATCTTAAGGAAAGTCTTACCCGAATGGTGCCCTTGCCATCGTAAGATATTCTTTGTAGGTGGCGTTGTGTGCACGGGCCTCTTGACGGATGGTGACGGCGAGGGTGGCAACGGCGGAGGCAAGGGGAACGATACGGGGGATCTTTGGGAGGTGGGAGTGGCGGAGGAGAGTGCGGGATGGTGGTTTCGAGGACGGTGGATGGTTTGCGACCATAGCGGAACTCCCATGGAGAGCAGCCGAGGGCGCGACAGTAAGACTTGTTGAGGATGGCGCAGGCTTTGTCGAGAGACTCGTAGACCGTGAGGTGTGGGAACTGCTGGCGGATGGAGCCAGCTTCATGGAAAAGTTCGCGATGATAGCGCTCGACCTTGCCATTTTGATGCGCTTGACGGGCTTGGATGTGGGTGATCTTCACGCCAAAGACGTCGCAGATGATCTGCAAGGGGGGAAGGGGGAGGTGAGTGGGATCACTGTTAAAGGTAGGGCAGAAGGGTGGGGGAGAGGGGAAAGAACTGAACGAGTTCTTCAATGGCGTCTTGCAGGTGGTGGTTGTAGGTAAGGGGTTGGTGGTATTGGGATGCTGCAATGTCAACTGCGTTTTCCAGGATTGCTTGCCAGAGCAAGCGTAGAGGGATCATCCGCATTGAAGGGGAGAAGCCTGCGGGGGCACACACACCTTGATGAGATCGCCGACAAACACGGGGCCGTTATCGCAGCGGATGTGGATGGAGGCTTCATATTTCTCCCAATTGGCGACCATGCCAGCGGCCACGATATAGAGCTGTGAAAAGGGAAGGAAGAATAATGGTTTAGGCAAGCAGGGGGAGGCAATATGCGGAGGTGTAGTGCCTGGCCTGCCTGAGTGGCGGTGCTCTGCTCGCGCTGCCGGGATGGAGTGCAGACGCTGCCGGGATGCACTGCTCGCGCTGCCGGGATGGAGTGCAGCATTCTGAGGTTTAGTGCATGGCCTGCCTGAGTGGCGGGGCGAAGGGCTCTAAAGATGCGCGCAGAGCACGGAGGACTATGAAAAAGAGAAGGAAGAAAATAAGAATATGAGAAGGAAGGTGCTGGTGCGGGGAGCGACGAGGGAAGGAACCAAGAGGACGGAACGTACCTTTCGGTTTGGACATGGTAGATGTCGTGGTGGTTGCCGGGGTCGTCGATGGTGTGCAGGACGGCGCCGTGAGCCTGATTGAGCTCGCTGATGTCCCAGCACTGAACGCGGTGTTCAGCTTTGATGGTAATTGCGGTTGTTTGGCGCATAGGTGGCGGGGCGTTTGTTGACCAGGCAGATTGGACACGCTTGGATGATGGGCAAGATGGTGGAGTCCGGCACATTGGCAATATTGTGCGCACGGAGGAGGTGACGTGCATCATCTCGGCCAGTACAACCTTGTAGAGAGTGGGTGGCTGTGGCCGCGTGCTGTTGCAAGTCGGGAGGGCACAGCAGGATCCAGACGTCACCGGTGGAGGTGGTGTGCCGCCGCGCAACCGGATTAGCCTGGAGGAGAAGGAAACACGAGAAGGGTGTTGGAGGTTATGGGCAGGCGTCGATGCGTCGTGGAACGCAAGTATGGGAGAGAGGAGTTCGTTGGAAGGGATGGCATGCTCGAGTGCTTCATTCACCTGGACGAGGTATTTAAACATGTTGGGCATAGAAGTCTTGCTTTCGTCGAGAGTGATGGGCGTGGAGTTGTCCTCGAACTGCAGGATGGTGAAGTCATCACGGGCCATGTTCCGCGCGCCAATGATGCTCTATGGGATGAAACGCGCTGGTGGCCGACGTTGGGTGTCCTGTTCTGACGCGGCACTGGCGGCATCTTTTTGGAGGAAGTCCTTGATGTGGTCGTACCTGGGGTTGTTGAAAACGTGCCAACCGAGGGCGCGGTAATGCTCGGCTGTAGGCATGGAGTGACGGCGGGGAAGGAGCGATGCGAGTAGGAGCCTGTTCGTGGGTGGGGGTCACGCGGGGAACACGGCCGTACGGGCGACGGTCGGGGTGGTGCGAGTAAGAAATAAGAATACGTACGTAGTGCCAGCAGAAGGTGTGAAAAATGGAAAGTGCGGAGCGGAAGATGCGGTGCGTTTGAACTGCCGGGTCGGCGTGGGGACGGAGGTGGAGGGTGGTACCTTTTAAGCACAGGATGAACGTTTGCCAAGGGAAGAGCGGGTGCTTCTGCGCAGGGATCGGGGGGCAGGTGTAGGAGGAGAAGTAGCAGCTGGCGGTGGTGGTGATGGGGGAATGGTGTGCCAAGACGGTGGACCTAGGTGGGTGACGCGTGGAGGAGGGTGATAAGGTTGAAAGTAGGGGAGGGCTGGGAGGAAGATGCGGCGGAGTATTTGAAGCGCAGGTAGGAATTGCAGATACAAATGCTGTCGGCGGATTTGGCGAAGGCGTTGGTGATGGAAGTTGCCACTGAAGAGGTTAAAGCGGTTTTTTTGGCATTCGCGAGGTAGTTTTCGTGCTGCCTGAAAGCAAGAAGCCGCCCGAACCACGGCGAACCGCCCTGAGTACGTATGGCCTGTGCGCGTGTGTCTAAGTTGGTTGTGATAGGTAGATTGCAGTACCTTAGAATTAGACGTCGTTCCAATATTCGAGGATACCTTCGGGCGTGTTTGAAGGGAGGACAAAGGTAGCGCTGTTGCGGGATATTGGTGGAGCGCTGAGCCTTTCCGAGCGGGTCTTGGATTACGGGTCTGCGTGGCACAAGCGAGAAGCCGTCGATTGTATGCAAAAAAATACGCATGCGTTTTCGGTATTGATTGAAGAAGTAGGCTGCATGATCGGTTAGGTGGATGCATACCTTTCTTATGAGTTTGTGATGCCTCCTCCAAATCTCCTGCAGGGCTACCCAACCGTTGTTGCTGTCTAGAATTGTCTGAGCGTCGGTCCCCGATAATCGCAACTCCTGGATAAAAGCAAGATTTGCTACGACGGCCTTTCCGCAATCTTTCTGACACTTTTTGCAATTTCCCAGGTCGTTATTTTCCATACGTATATGCGAACAAACTTTGAATTTGAATCACTAAGAATGTTCGGCGTGCATAATGCCTAATTGAGCGATAGACTTCTTCAACTTCTGAGACCGACCGTTCGGTTTCTCGCACCTCGTTACAAGAGACCTTTCAGTTTCTTACCCTCAAAAGCAAGAAATCGGGTCCGTCCTCCCGTCCGTCCTACCGTCCAGAGCAAGAAATCGGGTCCTGGACGGAATAGGAAGAGTCGTATGTCATATCGTGGCGTCAGTCGCAGTCGGTCGACGGACACCGACGTTCGTCTCGTCACACTGAGAACTCGTTAATCAAAATGAAAATTCCAAAGCGTCGAACAATGTTGAGATTTCAAGTTTCGATAGTATAGTGGTACTGTTAAGGTGACAAGTGAACGTCTGAATATAAATGAAAATGTATAAAAGGTTACGTTTATACGCAGTGTACACTATGGAGGTTGTAATGTACATAAATTAGGTTTGGTACATTCTCGCTACAACATATATATGGATAAGTCTAGATTGGGTGTAGACATTTCATTATAATCCAGATTGGGTGTAGGCACTTCATTTAAATTTAGATTAGGTGTAGGCACTTCATCTTAATCTAGATTGGGTGTAGACACTTCATTTTAATGTGCCATTGGGTGTAGACATAGGTATAGGGGGACGGATCGGAAATTTTGTTGTTATTTGTTGCTTACAAAAAACACCATCTCGCAAATTCTACCGGTAGATGTCAACATCCGACCACAATGAACATATCCGACGGTTGAATGTGCGAAATGCTGTTTTTTGTATGCGATGACTAGCGAAAAAGTGTTCGGAATCGATGATTGGTGTTATTTGTTGCAAAAACAAAACATCATTCCGCAAATTCAACCGGTAGATATCAACATCTAACCAAAATGAACATATCTAACGGTTGAATTTGTAAAATCGTGTTTTTGTATGCGATGACCAGCGAAAAACTGTTCGTGATCGATGGTTTTTGTTGTTTGATACTTAAAAAAACATTATTTCGCAAATCCAACCGGTAGATATGTTCATTGTGGTCAGATGTTGATATCTCACGGTCGAAATTATTTATTTTGTTCACATGCAATATTATCAATTTAAAATGTAATGCCCTCCAGGCATCAAGGTATGTTAAAATGAAATGTCTACACCCAATCTAGATTAAAATGAAATGTCTACACCCAATCTAGATTAAAATGAAGTGCCTACACTCAATCTGGTCTAAATGAAATGTCTACACCCAATCTGATTAAAATGAAGTGCCTACACCCAACTCGATTATAATGAAATGTCTACACCCAATCTAGACTTATCCCATATATATATATATATATATGATATATTTATGTATTCATATGAAGTGTGAGGGCAGAACTCCGCTGGATATTGAGTTCCTCTTGATGTTATCCTCGTCCTTACAATTATTATTGTGTATACACATGGCCTTTTTGGAGGGTATTATTTGCTCGCCCCCACTGCCCGGATCTTGTCGGGTGGGTGGGTTGGATTTTTACTCTTTGATGCACTAGGGGTATATGTACTTTATTATATGGCTTGTACACGTTTATATATTGCTATAACATGTGTCATTTACATTTTCTCGTTGTTCGTTTTCGTCCGAGGGTGGGTACGATGCTTTTGTTGCTTCCCGTACTCATTTGTGACATCCCGTACTCGTTTGTTGCATCCCGTACGGTGATTGTTATTATGTCATGTATGACAGTCATCGTGCATCTCGTGCAGAGTTACTATGCTAATAAGGTCCGTTCAGTGTATCGACATTTCATTTGGAGTTCTGTAAGCATACATCCAGCGTCCCAAGTGCTGGACAGTTTGCCAATTCCACGTGACGTAATTGCAAGGAGGAGTACTTTTTGTACGTGTATTCTAACATCAAGAGGCTTTCTGAGGTGTGCCCACGTATATCACAGCTTGTGATATTCAGGCCACTCACTTTTGGCATCCTTGCGCAGTCGAGTTGATCTTTCCCCCCGCGGTGGTTGCTACCGGTCCTGATTGTCTTCCAGGGCCTGCCTTTTCTTTGGTGGGTGCACCTATTTTGTTTATCACTTTCCTGAACGTGGTACGATGGGAAGTATACAAAATATATATGGTATATTTATGTATGGCATATATGACATATGATTATGACATATGTCATAGGATTTCATAGGGGTTTATTAGTAAAAAAAATACCGTACTGTATAAGCGAAGCCTTACTACTGTCATTTACTACGTACGGCTTACTAGTTACATACGTACACATCGTCCAATGAAATTTACTACAGTTGGAGGCTTAATCTTCTGGTGCTTCGTCATAATCCTCACCACTATTCCACTCTTCGTTGTCGGAGCTGGTGTCTCCGAGTCCGCGATTTTTTGTTTTGCTTGCCGACCAAGCACGATCAGAAGATGGTCATCGCGATCCCGAATGTGCAAAGGCGCGATTTTTACTTCGTAACGAGCAAGTCGCTTTTGGCTTAAACGGAATGCTTTGAAAGTTTGAATACAAACTTGATTTTCAATACTGTCCACTCGGACAAACGGGTGGTCTACTTCCCATACCATGGCATTGCGCAACATTGCGCGCTCTTAGTAAGGTCGCGTGAAAGCAAGCGCCAGGAGGGATCTTCGTTATCCGACTCATTTGAGTTTATTAAAAAACGAGTTGTCCTGATTTGATTAGGCGTGGCATCGTGATAACCGTGATTTGATATTAGTGTCGGCGGCTTCTAGTGGCAGAGAAAGATGTATGAACAGTCTTTCTGGGACGATCAACAGCGACTTAGTTTGGCATGCGGCTT
Source organism: Cymbomonas tetramitiformis (assembly GCA_001247695.2). Lineage (NCBI taxonomy): Eukaryota > Viridiplantae > Chlorophyta > Pyramimonadophyceae > Pyramimonadales > Pyramimonadaceae > Cymbomonas > Cymbomonas tetramitiformis. The sequence goes on from LGRX02014785.1 coordinate 15,463, forward strand.
TATAGCTTTCATTGAAGAGAACAGGTGTCCACCTCGCCTCTACTGCGTTCAGCCCCGTTATCGCCACCATTGTCACACCGTAAAGTGGGCCTGCGCACGACAGGGTGCTCGTGCTCTTCACCCACAAGCTACTGAAAATAGAGGCCTGTGGCAACTTGTCCAAGCGACGGCGTTTCGCCAGCATGCCACCACGAGTCACGCGAACCCACTGACTACCGACATGCATGCGGCCAATAAGCTAATCCCCGAATCTAACGAACCATGCACTCATGTTGTCCACTCACGATGATAATGCGATGCACAGATGCGGAGTCTGGTCTGACGAGCAGCAAGAAATGGTATCTCGCCCAATAACCCTTTCCTATTTTCAGACCCAATTTCCCTGCTGAATAGCACGAAGCATTCTGTTTGGTGCAGGGAGCATGTCGATTTCATACAGATCCGCAATTCCATTCCCACTCAAGCCCCGTGTATTCCTTACACTTGAATAGCTCTCAATTGTCCTCAGCTCAAGCTTTCATTTTCATTTTCGCTGTCATAACCAAGTGCTGTATGACCATAACCAAAGCATGACCAATAATTGCCATGCCTCAAGGGAATCCCACAAATCCTGAAAATGAATAAATCATGTTCTATACAATGCTGTTACTAAGGAGTGCTGGTGGTTTCCATGGGTTTCTACTCAAACATGTCCACAGTGCTTTAGCTTTCGAAATTTGGTGCAAATTGGTGCACGTCATCCACTTTAGGTGCAAACCTCATTCCTTTTAATTTTGAGAGCTGAAATGAATGATCGCGTTTCGGGTGTCCATCGCAGGAGAGAATGCATGATGTTTATCGCCGCAGTTTTGTCAAGCTTCTCCGAGCTTCTGGGAACTCCTGGCTCGGATCTGGTGTCTCATCCTCAGCCTGCACATTGCAACAGCCACACTCCAAACACTGAGCGTGATCCACGATGCGAAGATACGCACAGATGCCCATCAAAATACCAGATCACTCACTGCGTAATAGCTACTCAACCCTTGCATGTTGGCACAGATTAGCCGTAAGGTTCGACGTTCGAATGCATGATGCGCATCGGAGGCACTGCCAAGCACCACATGGCCAGAGTCCCTGTCTGGCGGTATCCGCTCAGGCATGCTATAATACTCAGGCGGTTTTCGCTCAGGCAGGCTATGGCCCTTGGGCCACTTTCATCTCAGACGCGGCACTTCTCATCAGCCAGGTTTCGAGCTTCGCATCGGACGCTCCGATGAGGCGGATCGCACATTCACAAGCGGGGATCGATCTGGACCCCCACCTGCACCGACTTGCGGAGGGAGCCGCTGCTGCTCTTGCGCACCGCAGACCCTGGGCGCGAAGACTTGGCGTCGCTTTTACTGCGGCGCGCAGAAGTCGGGCGGTCGCGTCCGCCTTCTCCCTCCTGCCACCGGATCCCCTCCCCATCTCTCGTCGGCTCCCTAGCACGCTTCTCCCCGGTGAGCACGAGCATCCTTTCTCAACGCGCACGGATCTCACTCACCTTCCCATAAAAGTACACGTTGGACAGGTGGCCGCCACTGCCTGCTCCTGCCGCATAGAGTTGCTCTGCCTCATCCGCGAATGCCGCATTCAGCGCGGCCTGCACTCGCGAGTTCATTCCCGGTCCCTGCCGCCACCAACTCCCCGCTGCATCAGTGACGGTCACTCGAAGCCCAAAATGGAGCCCCCCCTCCTCCATTCTCTGAACACCAAGCTCATTCAGAGACCACAGCCACAAAGCATCCCAGCACCTCTTTGGTCCAACGCCTCCCTCGGGCCTGCCACAGCGTCTGCGTCTTGGGGCCATGGCCAGCCAGGTGGCCACGTGGAGGATCCCCTCACACGCTCCGTGTTGCCCTTCGCGGGGTTCCAATATATCGGTTGAAGTGGAGCCCATATTGGAAAAAATAGAGGAGACACGCATCACAACCTAAGCAGCACTATGAGTTCACATCGGGGCCCTGGTGCGGACAGGGAGCGCAGCAAGCGCTCCGATGATCAGGGCAGGTAGAAGGGCACGGGCACAGGATGCTCTGCGCTGTCACAGCGTGGCCAGACCTCGTAGTCGTATGTGGTGCGCTCCGGCATGTCCAGCTCGAGATTGAGAATATTCTCTGACTTGAAGCGTGGGTTCTGGTCGCCCATGGCGGAGGCAATCTTAGCGTAGTCAGTGACGGGCCGCTTGTTGAGGGCAGCTGACACCGGCCGCTTCATCTTCTCCACCTTGGTGGGATCTGCCAGGCGCTCGAGAATCCAGCACTCGTGCTCCTCCTGTCACCGCCAGGATTGCCCCCATAACTCAACCATTGTTCCTACCAATCTGTCAAATGGCTCGAGAGATCCCATCGAAGTGCTGGAAAGACAGCCGTGGATTTCATCGAAGTGCTGGAAAGACAGCCGTGGATTTCATCGAAGTGCTGGAAAGGCAGCCGTGGATTTCACCGGCGGCTGGAAAGACAGCCGGGATTTCCACCGAAGTGCCGGAAAGGCAGCCGTGATTGCATCGAAGTGCTGGAAAGACAGCCGGGATTTCACCGTGCCGGAAAGGCAGCCGTGGGATTTCATCGAAGTGCTGGAAAGGCAGCCGTGGATTTCACCCTGGAAAGTGCCGGAAAGGCAGCCGTGGATTTCATCGGGGTGCTGGAAAGGCAGCCGTGATTTCACCGGGAATAAGTGCTGGAAAGGTAGCTGTGGATTTCACCGAAGTGCTGGAAAGGCAGCCGTGGATTTCACCGAAGTGTTGAAAAGGCAGCCGTGGATTTCACCGAAGTGCTGGAAAGGTAGCCGTGGATCTCATGGGAATACGCGTTGAGCTGTTCCATGAAAGGCTCTTATGCCAGAGGTGGGCGCTGGAGACTCACTGTAGAAAATTATGTTTTCGGTTTCTTGGCCACGGGAGGCTCTCTTGACATGTATGGCTGCGAGAGCTCCCTTGGAGATGCACGGCCAGGGGCGCCCTCTTGGAGATGCACGGCCAGGGGCGCCCTCTTGGAGATGCACGACCAGGGGCGCCCTCTTGGAGATGCACGGCCAGGGGCGCCCTCTTGGAGATGCACGGCCTCTGGATCTTAGACTGTGTCTGAAGGCCCATCGTCAAGGGCCCTGTCAATCTCCCGCGCGCGCAGGCAGCTGACAAGCGGACATACCTCCCAGACCGCCCGCCTCTTCACTTTCTCGGTCTCTTCCCGGGGGATGAAGCTGTAAATAATGATCTCTTTAAGTTTCATCTGCCAACAACACACCACCTCCTTCCATCAGCCCCCCTATGGCGGCGTGGCCTCCTGCGCTCGCGGAGGCGGCGTGGCCTCCTGCGCTCGCAGAGGCGGCGTCACCTCTAGGACACACCATCCCAAGCTGCACCGCCTGTCCCCAGCTATAGCGTCTACCTGCCCCTGCTCCCCTCGGCACTGACCTGGCGTGAGAGAGTGCGGATGGTGTCGAGCATATCCTCCCTCTCCCTTTGGTGCTCCTCGTTGATATCCTGGGCCATATCCCGGAACAAAATCCATTCGAGCATGCCTCGGGACTCGCGCATCTGTGATTCAATTGGCCGTCGCCAAGCCGCACCCAGGCAGCATTGCTGGCACTGCGCGGCACTCTGCCCCACTGCACACGTGGCAAGCAGGGCCATGACGATCGCAGAGGCTGGTGGTAGCGACCAAAGGGGGGTGGGCCAAGCGACACATTCATTCAGTACCGATCGCGGTTGTCTTCGCCACCACAGACCGCGACACATACACTCAGTGCGGGAATTCATACTTCTAGCATCCTCAGAGCATGAGGCTCGCGTGGCTGTCCCTGGATGAGCGCCAGGACCGGGCATTCTAATGTCGAGGCACTCTTCACCGGGCGCCCCTCACGTCGTGGCAAGTCACATCAAGGCAATCTTGGGCAGCCATCCCTCGAGACTTGGCCTTCACTAGGCGCCCTTCACGGCCGTGCACCCTCCAGCAGTGGCGACCGCGGCAACTCCCCTCAACCAGTTGTGGCCTTCACACCCCCGCACACTTGACTGGGGGCTCTCCACGCCGAAGGACTCTGGCTGTCCCTTGCGCCCAGGCCTTGACCTGCCGCCCTTCACACTGAGGCACTGCTGACTGGCCGTCCTGTACGGCGAGGCTCTCGTCACCGGACGCCCTCTGCACAGAGGCACGCTTCATCCTGCGAGCTGACGCGCGGAGGTTCGTGATGCGGGGCGCCCTCGCTCAGGAATGCCTA
>LGRX02014786.1:0-32764 GCA_001247695.2 Cymbomonas tetramitiformis
ATATGTATAATGGAAACATTGAATTACCTTTACCATTGAATAGAGATTCAAAGGAAGATATTGAAATGAATAAAAACTATATTGATATTATAAATAGAGATAGTCATGAGTGTAATATCTGAACGTACACTTTATTTATCAAGTGAAGACCTTTCATCGTTTGGTGATTCCAGAATTATCAATATCAATATACCAACACAATTAACAAACTATAAGAATACAAACAAATTGAAAATAATTGTAAACAGTTTTTCGGCTGCAAAGACTTGGTATACCATCAATGAATATAACGGAATTTTCTATATAGCTGATACAACTTCTGATGATTTGTATGAATGTCGAATACCTGATGGAAATTATACAGATTTAGATGATATTAAAACTATTTTAGAAACGATTATTTTAGATGTTCTTGTCGACAACTTTGGGTTTGCAAGGCCTGCAGATAGAGTTGATGTTACTTACGATGCAATTTCTGGACATTTCACTATTACACTTAGTAAACCTGCTCCGAATATCAAATTTGTTGCATTTTCGACAACCGGTGATTTCCGAGCAGTGCCTGGCAGTCCATTAGATGATGCAATGAATGATATCTTTAATTCACCAGGAAAGTATAACGATGTCGACCAAATATTAGGGGGTCAAACAAACAAATCAGTTGCTGGTCTTACAAACATTTCACAGATTGAAGATTTGTTCGATATCGGAACCGTAGATGAAGTATTTATTTCCAAATTCCCCGGTAATTTACAAACAAACGATGCTATTTATTTAAGAATTACTACGTTGCCCACAAATAATTTACAAAGCACAAATCTTTCTAATAATTTTAAAGAAAATCAAATCATTAGTAGTGACATTTTAGGGAAAATATTGTTACCGTCAGATTTAACTAATCAATTTATTACTTATTTAGATTATGATGAAAACTTTTCTATCGATGTGCAAGCTTCTCAATTTTCTCAATTACGAATTTCAATTACCGATAATAAATCCAGACTAATTCCTACAGCCGTTTCCCGAAATGGAAATGAACAATCTATAAACTATGCATTATCTTTGAAATTAAAAGAATATGTGAATTAAAATTATATTATATATATTATAGAAAAATGTCTTTACCGTATAGTCTTGCATTTGGACTTCAAAAATTAACTGGATATAGTACTCAGTATTTTCGTCTTGAAACGACAAACTTGACCGAAGTAAATCCTTACGGTGTTATAACTTTGAATCTTCCAGTTAATGTTTTGTGTAATCTGAAAAGTTTAAGTATGCATTGTAAAGGTCGTGCTAACAATCCTGCCATAGCTTGTACGGACGCCGCAACCCAACCTGATTTAGTTATCACAACTTTGCCAAATGGAATCGAAAAATTGATTTCTCGTGTAGAAATTTACAGCTGTGGAATAGCTATTTCGAGTGGCATGAGTCAATATTCAACGGTATCAGCGGTTTTGGACAATCTTAAAACAACGTTGAATAAAGAAGTATCTTATCAAAGAGTTTTGAAAAATCAAGAAATAAATGTTAATACCGATAGTTATTATCAAGAAGAAAGACCCTACATTCTGAACAATTTCCTACAATTTATAGGGGAATCTTCACCTGACTACCTGGATACTGCGTTACTTCCTAGTGTCCAAATTCGTTTCTTCATGCATGGTCCGGAAGTTCTTGGAGCGTACCAAAAGTCCTTAGGAGCCGGAAATGGATTTAATGGAACCGCGGCTGCCGAACTTGCTGCAAAAGCGACATGGAAATTGACTGATTTGCATTTTACAATTGAAACAATTACATTTTCAAATGGTGTTTACGATAGTGCTGTCGAAAGAAAACTAAAAGAAGATTCTTATATTGAGATGCCTTTCACTAATTATTTTACCTTTCAAGATACTCAAACGGAAATGACTAAATCGAATCGATTCTCTTTGTCGGCACAATCTTTGGATATGTTATACGTTGTTCAAAGGCCTTCAAATTACAGTTCTGTTAATGAAGGTTTGCATAAAATTGATAATAAAATAGGTGCTACTTTCGTTCCAAGTTATTTTAGATTTTATTCCGGAGACATTCAATCTTGGCAATATAATGTCAACTCAATTTATTATCCTAATTATCGTGCCACCCCTTTCGATGCTTTTAACTTGGTCACTATTGGTAAAGCTGATAATTATTCTGACGATTCAGGTTGTAAAGTTAATTCTTTAGAAAATTGGTACAATTCTTATTGGACTGCTATGCTTCGATTAAATATGCCTATGCCAGGTATGGGACCTCGTAATTGTAGTGGAATAGATACCCGGGGTTTGAATTCTTCATTCTTTCTTCAAACTCAAAAATCATCAACCGCAGACCCACTTCAAACACCTTTGACGAATAACGAAACATTTATTATTGCACAATGTACAAGTATCATTCGTATTGGTATGGGAAGAATGATTGAAGTGGTTGTATAAAAACTAATTTAATTGTAATTGTATATAATTATGGCTGAACAAGCGGGACAAATTTTTGCTTCAAACTTAGGAAATAAACCATTAGGAAAAGTCGATGTTAAATTACCAAATATGATGTTAAATTCAGGCTTTCGAAGTTCTTCGATGATGATTGTTCCATGTAAAACAATACAAGATTTGCGACCACCGGCAAGAGTTTCTAATGTGGACCCTATGTCAGGTTTCAAATCGTATACATTAGGACACGGTGATAAAATTACAAAACAAAATGCTATGTTTTCATTTCCCAATATTCATCCATTAAACAATAAACTGGCACCTTTGGCTCCGACATTCTTTGTGAAATAAAATTAAATTATAGGATATAGTATATAATGTCTTCATTCGGAAATGATTTTGTTTTAGATAAGAATATCAAAGTAAATAACGGTGTGTTTATTGGTGCTAAAGATAAAACAACAAGAACAACCTTACAAATGGTTGGAGCTGATATCATGATGGATATCGATGGTTCTCAAAGCAACGACCCTGGTGTTGTTTATCTCAATATGGCTGCATTAACTGATAAATGCAAAGTTCGTATAGCTGGATTACCTGTTATAACCGGTGCCGCAAACACACCGCCAAATAATAATATTGTCCCCGTCAATGGATTGTATGGGTATAGAAGTGCGGGTGGTACTGCACCAGCTCAGATTTTTATGAAAATGGCATCAATTCCTCCTCCTGAATCATAAAATAATAAATAAATGTATAATATATAATGTCTTCATTTGGAAATAATGTAGTTGCAAGTACATTTAATGGTAAACAAACTCCATCTACAAATGTTCCTGACCCTTTAACAATTAATCAAATAAATGTAAATCAAATAGGTGATAATTCAAACCCTTGTCAAACAATTCATATGGCTTCAGATTTTTTATATCAAAATGATATTGATTTATTGATAATTCTGATGTAAATAATCAAAGAGAATTCATGAAATTACAAACTGATGGTGATTTAAATTTGGTTAATAATATCAATTTTTATGATTTCATTTTGAACAATCCTGCAAGTAAATCAAAATTCTCTATAGGTTTGGATGAACTTGATAGTTCTTTTGAAATGAAATCTTTAGACCCTGTTCCTCAAACAAGATTAAAAATAGGAGACAATGGTATCAATGAATGGTCCTTTATGCAAACCACATTGAATGTAGAACCACTTGGAGCAGGTGTACTTTTAAATGATGGACCTCTAATTTTAAACACCGGTGATATTACTTTGAATTCTGGAAAATTCATTGGTGACGGTTCTTTGCTTCAAAACTTGCCTTCCGGGGCTAACCAAAATTTACAATCTGTTACCGACCAAGGAAGTACAACTACAACGAATGATATTTCTTTTACCGGAACTGGAAAATTTACGATAAATCAAGATGAAATTGATGGTGCTTTTATTAGGATTAGAGGCGGTACTCAAGATGCTAAAATTCGTATTGGTGAAACAACAAATGATGACGGATATATAAATGCACAACGTGCAATATTAATAGGCAGAAATGCTGGTTCATTCGGTTGTGGAATTGATGTTTTGGCTTTAGGTTTAGGTAGTGGATATGACCAAGCTGGGAATTATTCGGTAAATTTAGGAGATGATTCCGGACAAAGTAACGCCGGTGTGGAATCTGTTTCTGTAGGAAGATTTGCAGGCGAAGTTTTTAGTGGTCTAAATTCAGTGTCATTAGGTTCATATGCTAATAAGAATACCAAAGGAACTTCGTCTGTCAACAATACTATTTGTATAAATGCAACCGGTGTTGAATTAAATTCTGTAAATCCAAGTTCATTTACGGTAAAACCTATAAGACCAAGTTCTGATGTGACATTAGAAAATTTACAATTGTATTATGATTCAGTTTCCGGTGAAATAAAATCTGGTGCAATAAATTCTGGAAGTATTGGTTCATTAAGTCAAGTTTTGGCTGTCGGTAATTCTGGAAATAACATTAATTTAACCGGTGATTTGGATTGTAGTGCTATACGACTTGTAAGTAGCATAGACTGGGCATATACAACGCCAACATCATCATTGACGACCGTAGGAATTCCTTTGACAGGTTTGACAAATGCATATACGGCAACATTACCCACAAGTCCGGTTCCTCATACAGGTGATGTATTTACTTTTAAAAATAATACCGGAGCTACAATAAATGCTGGAGATATTGTTCAATTTTCTGATGATTTTTCAGATGTAAATGGTATAAAAATATATGCAGCTTCCGCAAGTCAATCTAATCAAAATTGTATGCCTATTGGAGTTTGTGTTCAAAATGCAACAACCGGAAATTCTTGTTTCGTTTGTACAAAAGGTTTTACAACTTGCAAAGCTATTGATGGAAGTTATGTTAAAGGTCAAATGTTAGGTTGTGCTCCGGGAGGTTCAGTTAATGCTTCACAAATTACTACAAATAATGTTTGAATTATCGGTGTGTGTATGGAAAGTAAAGTTATAACAACTCCGGGTTCAGGATTATTGGTTTGGATTAAACCTGATTTTAAATTGTGATTTAATATATATATATATATCAGATGTCTTCTTTTGGAAATGATATTGTTTGTAAAAATATACAATGTAATACGGTAAATGGAAATGCACCTACCGGTGGTTCAAGTAAATGGACAAATATTGGAAATAATAATATAGAAAGAACTAATGGAGATGTTTATGTTCGAAACCTTATATATTTTGAAAACGCTCAAGGATTAATAGACGATTCTTCCGTGAACGTAAACATATTATTAAATTCAAAAGGGAATGGTCAAGCATATATTCAATTAAATCCTGGAGATGCTACAAATAATAAAAATGATGTTATTGTCCGTGGTGAAACTTTGCAAGTAAATACAAATGCAGGCTTATTAGTAAATGGAAATGCAAGGATAAATGGTGAAATAAACAATACTGCAGATGACAAAACTAATATTGATTTATTTGGAACAAAAGTATCAGGTAATTCATTTATTGGTTTGAATACCTCAGCCGTGGACATACAAAATGCTGAAACTATATATTTTATAAATTTTCAAAAAAAACCTGATGATAGTGCAACTCCATTTTTCAGAATTAATATGAAAGGTGATATAATAGGTTGCAATAATATAGAATGTAATGATATAGGTTGTAAAGATATAGAATGTAGTTCTGTTCAAATTGAAAACAAAATAGATTATTCCAAATGTAAAAAAGGATTGATTCAAGTTGGTCAAGGAATAAGAATATTAAAATTTGATACATCGTTTATTAATTATTTCAATTTTACATTAAGTCCAACTGACCCTAATGTAAGTGATGATGATGCTGTTTTTACAAAATTCAAAGTTCAACACAGTGATGCAAATATTAATAATGTTATAGGTACCGAATATATTGTAAGAGTTTCAAGTTTCAATGTAACGGGAACTGATTTTAATATTTATGCTACTGTTAATGTTCTTGCACCAAATAATTTAGAATTGTATATGACGTCGGGGAATGGTAAAGTATTAACGAGTGGTTTACAATTGAGATTTTTAATGGAACTAATACCTATTGATTTTTCTTGATAAATTTCTTCGGTTTTTTCAGGGGGACAAAAAACCTCAAAAAAATAAAATCCACTTAAAGAGTGTAACTCAATAGGGTAAACAAAGCAAGAATGACTACCACATTTAATCACCTTCCAATTGAACTTCAAGAAAAGATTTACTTTATGAAACATCAACTTGAAATGGAAGATGTTTTTAAAGAAATGATATTATTACATTCATTTAAATTATATTATGAAAGCCTTGAGAATCAACTTTATAATATGAATACTTCAAAGGTCGAAAAATGGTACGAAATTCACAAATGGCATTTAAGAAGATTGTTTGATGATAAATATGATGATTTACATGCTATAATTATATTTTGTCAAAACGAGGAATGTCATGAATTATGTGTTATGTTAGATGACTTATTCTATTTAATGTTAAGATATAATATTAAAATTTCTATTGACTTCGATGATATCCATAACGCCTTAATATGTGCTTTAATGATTAGAAGTATCGAAGACGATGATTCCGAAAGTATTGTGTTTGATAGTGACGATGAAGAAAGTGATGATGAAGAAAGTGATGATGAATAAATGATTTAAGAACAATTAACATATATCTTATTGAAACATTAATTAATTTACTTTTTATTTACTTTCAATTTTATCTTTATCTTTTTATTGTAGATTTTTATTTATTTTTTATCGTAGATTTTTTATTTATTTTTTATCGTACTCACATTTAATCACGTAATTTATTCACTATTTATTACGTAATTATTTCTTGTATTTATTATTTAGTTATTTTGTTTATATAAATGGTACGCTATAGTCGGTACTATAGTAGTGATAACTGTTGGTGACCACCATGCAAAACCTTCCAAGCGTAACTCTTTTGTCCTGAGATGCAAGTGAATTGTTCATAAATGTTGACATCACATAAAAGCATTCTGATAAAAACCCTATATATCCATGTGAGTTGTCATTACTACAAATGACATGGGTTTTGAATCGTCGAATGAGTATAACTCCAATGAATTCATTAGTACAGAATAGCTGTAGAGATTATTCCTCCGGCTGGATTGCAATCATTCACAATCCCTGTACATTCCGGTGACAAAATATTGCACTAGACTGATCACCACATTGGTATAATCTGTGATATATAAGTCACCAGAGAAAGCATTGCAATCAGCACAATGCTGTCTAGAATCACAAAGATGAGTAACAGATATTCTCAGATGTAATAAATAGAGGCACAATGTGACCTACGCTAAAATCGCGTATGCTCGGGCACTGTATTGTGACCTGCGCTAAGATCGTGTATGCATGGACACAACATGACTCGTGCCAATGACGTGGACATATATTTTTGCCACGACATCACATCTGAAATCAATAAATCACTCAGAGTAAAGGTGTTGACATCATTATAGCACCATTATACATATAGTCATGAGGATTTTAAAGAAGACATAGTCTCTCCGATATTGACAAACATGGTACATATATATATATCCATGCTCTCTGATCATATATTGATATCCCACAGCATACGATGATGGTAATAGCAAGCCACTTCGCCGCTGGAGGGTAGTGTTGTATATACACAGCACATGCTTGGGTACTATATGACCCACGCTAATGACGTGGATTCGGGCTGCATCCCAATAACTGCAATGCACCTTCGGTGCAAGGGGCTGCAACCCGAGAACTGCTATCCAGCTTCATAGAAAGCTTCCACGTCATCACAAAGAGGGCGGACCTCTGTTGTATTTGAACGGCGCTTGACAACCGCCTAGCAATACACTTCCTTGAGGGGGGAAGATGATGAGCTAGAAATACAACTAAGAACCAAATAAATAATAAATAATAAAGACAAATAATAAAACAAGTAAGTTGCATCATTGTTTTTGTTGTGGTAAGCCTGACTATATACAGTCAAACCATGCAAAACTCCATGAAAGTTGACGCATACATCAGCCATGACATTCATATGAGCTTGATTTTGAAGACCTAGACATTGTATACATCTGGTCTAGCATGTATCCAGACTAGAATTGTATATTGACACGGTGCAAGCACTATGGCCTCTGCCACCGATGATCATTGAAAAGGGCAACCATTTTTGATATTTCATACATATCATCTGATTGTATCATTAAAGGTGTCAAGAGTACTCAATGCAATATGCAGGCTACAGCCTGAGTACAACACCTAGAAAGGTCAAAGCCACTGAGCTGACCAATGCAGCATAAATGCTAGCTGCCTTGAAGGCTATACAATAAGCCTATTCCCCTTATGTCTTGATATGTATCCGTGTATTGGCATCTCTTTGAGGTAATTATGCCTACTGAATGAGCCATACCAACCATCTTGTCTTCATTGATCATTACATATCTGATCATATCGCCATTGAGCAATGCCTATTCTGTGAGATTACATATCACGAGGCATTTCATTAGTGCACAATAAACAATTGAAGTGCAACAAAGATCATCAGCTCTACATCATACCAAAAGGTTGAGTTGTTGTCAATTGAATTTTTTAGACACCATTTCTCAGAGGTCTATTCATTATAAAAGACAGAGTCTATGCAATCATGGCTATTCAGCCTCCGACATATCTGCATAGCTATTTAGCTTATGACCCAACCGTTGTTAAGCAGCCTCCACGCTATATGGCTGAAAAATGGCAAGCAATCTCTTCGGTCATTCTTGGGCATAGAGCAATCAAGCACAGCCAATCCAGGATATTTATCCCAAAAATCTCTTCGAATTATTCATATCTTCTATGTGTCATATGAAACAACCAATATACCACCCTATGATGAAAGTCATCTCCTTCAGTGGTGATTTTGCATAGTGACTTTCTTGCTGTTTATTTTCTTCTCATGCTGCAGGTCTGCTGCATCCCTGTGTGATTCGTCCTCGATGAAAGAACAAGACATGTGAAAGCCAGTTTTGCTTTTGGATGAAGAAAGCTCAGAAGATGAAGTTACCAGCAAGTTTCGTAGCTGGTACAACGTTCCGGATGTAGCAGTAGCAAAGAGGCGCTTGCAGAATAAGAAATACGCTGAGCGTGAAGCCAAAAGACGTAAGAAACAATGTCCTCAGTGGATGTTGGATAGTCAATGGTAGCTCTAGCTAGAAAAGTACATTAGATTCAGATTCTGAACATTTAAATGGGCTTGAATGCACTCAAATTTGTACTGAGTTGCAATTGTCCTGGAAAGTTTTCACTCTGACATCATTACTTATTTGTGGAATAGCATACAATGGTATAAACCATCCACATATAGATTGACACCATATTTGTAATTTCATATCATTTTGGCACATAAGACAAGCATGCTTCATTAAGGAATGAAAACTCTTTCAAAGTTCATTATGGAATATTTAGAAATTTGTTGCCTCATCCATTAGGCCACGAAGTCTTGGAAAACCCGCAATCTGTATACGGTTTCCAAGCGCAGTTCATCCTCATTCTGAAAAGTGACAGAAATTTTTTAGTCATAAAACAAGTCACAATTCTATCGGATTGAAATGACACATTCATCATTCATACTTCTTTATCATAATAAGTCTCTGAATAGTGTTTGCTCAAAAATAACATGGGCACCATTGAGATAAGTGATCATGTGCTGAAGAATATACACATATCACTAGGCAATGCCATGTTCTATTCATAATAAAATGACATGTCAGCCATCCATCAACTACGCAAATACAACTCGTAGTAAGTTGTTGTCATTACGGACACTTCTTGATTGACTCTCCATTAGCTTCGATACCAAAGTTAACTTCGGTAACTCTCCATCACTGATTTCTTTGTTCATCATGACAATCATTTTCCAGAACATTGTCTAAGTTGGGCACACTATAGTGACCCTGAATTGACAAATGTATGTAAGCTGCAATCCAACAACTGCATTTGACATCATCTGGCATTAGCCACATTCAAAAACGTCAGGCATATTGCCAATATGACGTAGAGAGAATCAATGTTCAGATTGACATTTTTACCTCTAAAGCATTCGATGAGTAATCTCAGTCTGATTCGCATAACATAATGATTGAATAACATCCTCCATCACCATCTGATTGGTTTGATACATCTATTTTTGCGAGGGGGAGGAAGAGTATAGATTCATTCATTTTCATACAGCTGCCACACCTTACATCATTGTGATTTTGCTTGGATGTGATTTTGCTTGGAAAATTAAAAATCTTATCAAAAGTTCCAGCATCTGTGTATAGCAGCCATAAAATTGATGACACGGTACATCATGCCGATTGAAACATCAAATGAAGTCTTATTTGACTTATTGACACACAAAGTTCATTATAAAGAAATCATAAATGCACATTTCTCCGGCTCTATCATATTGTAGGGGCACTGACATAGGAGAACGATGGTTTTTCAAATGTGAATAAGCTATATTGTAAGCTTACGACCATCACTTTGACGTCAACAGCCTGGGATGCTGATTGTCGAAATTCAAGAGTTGAAGGATTCATTGAATCAACCTTGATACATGTGTTTTGATTCATAGATTGTTGATCCATGATTTCTCCCCAAATCTTGAGAAGCTGGCACACAAGTTGTTGCCAATGTCTTGAGGAAAGCATCTGAGCAAAGGATTGCCAGTTGTGCCATCAGGCATCGAATTCCACAAACAGCAAAGCCGAGTGAGTAAATCCGCCACTCTAGCTAAATTGCCCGTCATTCCTTCCAGGTTCATGACAAGAGACAATTCATCAAAGTCATACACCAATGCATAAGTCACATGCATGGTTGCACAGTTTGTATCCGAATGCCATTCCATCAAGGTTAAGCATCTTGACAGTAACACTGGCCAACCAAAAGCCTTCCTGTCTTTGAATATCTTGAGCACTCTCATTTCCAGCTCTTTGGACTAGGAAGCATCATGACTGTGCCTCGCCAGAACGCTAATCCTCAAAGCCGCACACTTGAGGCGAGCCTTATGAGACAGTGACCTTTGGCTTGTGGGGCGTCAACCCCTTATCAAATCCTGAACACTTGTTAACACCTGGAAAATTTTATCATGATGCAACTTAAGTGGGATTATAAGTTCCACATAATCATATTGTCTACGTATGCTGAAAGCATAACTGCCGCATATGATCACAATAGGTCGCAACTTATATAACATTGTGGCTTCTGAGTCAAAAGCTGATAGCCAATGACTTTTGCCAATAATTGCCGACCTAATAATAATCAAGCCGTGGAAATATGTACCCAAGAGGTTTTCATCCATCGGTTGTATAAATATATCAGGGCTGCATCCCAAGAACTGCAGGGCTGCATCCCAAGAACTGCGATGCGCCTTCGGTGCAATGGGCTGCAACCCAAGAACTGCAGGGATATATCCCTAACATTTTTTACCCTGCATCAAATTGATATGACAGGAGCAAGAATTGATCCTTCCTTGCTAAGGTGTAGTGAGCCTTGTGTAAATCATACCCTTACACAGATACGCATATGCGGGTACCAATATCTGTGAAAAAAACTGCTAATGCTACCTTTGCCAAGACCGTGGTTTGTCATCGGATTCTGTGGCCAGTAAATCCGCGCTACCGGATAACTGAGGTAGAAGGAGTTGTGATCCTAAGTTGTGCTTGACAAACATGACTAAATAAATTTCACATTAGTACGTGGCGAATTCATTCTCACTCATCGCGATAGATGTTCGTCAAAGCGTGCGTACTGGACAAAAATATTGAGGAGTTGAGCAGGAGACCGGTTAAGGATTATAAGTCCAATTCCGTTAAGCAGGGCCGCTCCGTTTGCATTAAAACAAGCCCCTTTGTTCGTTTATTATCGAAATCGGGCTCCCCATCACCGCCTAGGATCCTCCAAAGTAGCTTAAGGAGGGGAGGAAGAGTTGGGTGCACTATATCAGGCCGAGAATCGTTCAAATATAATTCGTTATAATCGTGGGATCATCGATCGCGCAAAGGCGACGACGGCTAGCGCAAATAATCCGTAACGTAGACTTCGGATGCTTTGAATCGTCTAGCACATACATGATAACGTGTGGATCAATCAGTAATCCAGCGTAGGATTGTATCGCGAAAACGCTCTTCATTGAACCTTGGAACGTCACTCAACGATACGATTTCCGGAAAGGTGGGCTGCATCCTAAGGACTGTATGGCTAAATGCCTAAGGTGAGGGACTAAAGTGGACTCGGTTCCCCCCAATAACCTAAAAACACCATGAGGGACGCCTCAAATCGGTGTAAGAAGACTGGTACCAGCAAGAAGCAACAACAACAAAGACATCAAAGACATATACAAAGGTATGCCCGTTGTGAGGTCACAACTCTCTTAAGAGGGGAGATCTGTCAGGGTTATGACCGATGACATATGTGTCATACATGTCATACGTGTCATACCTGTCATCCATGTCATGTCATGTCATGTCATATATTATTATGACAGTCGGTCGTGTCATATATTATTATGACAGTCGGTCGTGTCATATATTATTATGACAGTCGACAGTATGGTCGATCATGACTGTACAGGTCGAGTCGCGTCATACATTTATGACAGTCGTCAGTACGGTCGACGATGACCGTACATGTTGCCAGATGATTATGTCATATTATCAGGCATCCCTGTCATCGAGAGTTCGTATTTCAAACTCGAAGATGACAAAGCAAAGATACATCTTGGAAACAAACCAAGAACCATCTTTAGCTTTCAGCATGCGCAGAACTCGCATGTGCAGCATGAACGAACTAGTCGTTATCACCATGCTGGTCGTTCAACCTACGTCTCGGGTTCACAACCCAATGGCGGTACCATCTAAGATGATGGGTGACGTAGGTATAAAAGTGAGGAAGCGTCGTGCTTCAGCAGATCTTCTACGGAGACTGCAACTCACAACCCGCTCATAAGCTGTGCGCGTGTTACTGTTCAATAACACTGCACTATCTTATTATATCATATATTTCTTAAGGCTCGCGTCAGCGTCCTTATCAGTTATATAATGTATATATATATATATATCCCACCTGATGCACTTTGGCACTATAGCCGTATATAAGAGTGGGAAGGACAAGTGCATCGCTGTAAGACTGGTTGATATAGTCCCAGTGTTGAAGGCAGAATTTGGCACCCGAATAACAGCTGATAATTGTTGGTGACCACCATGTAAGACCTTCCAAGCGTAACTCCTTTGTCCTGAGATGCAAGTGAATTGTTCATAATATGTTGACATCACATAAAATCATTTTGATAAAAACCCTATATATTCATATGAGCTGTTGTCACTAACATGGGTTTTTGAATCGTCGAAATGAGTATAACTCCGATGAATTCATTAGTACAGAATAAGCTGTTGAGATTATTCCTCCGGCTGGATTGCAATCATTCACAATCCCTGTACATTCCGGTGACAAAATATTGCACTGGACTGATCACCACATTTGGTATAATCTGTGATATATAAGTCACCAGAGAAAGCATTGCAATCAGCACAATGCTGTCTAGACTCACAAAGATGAGTAACAGATATTCTCAGATGTAATAAATGGAGGCACAATGTGACCTACGCTAAAATCGCGTATGCTCGGGCACTGTATTGTGACCTGCGCTAAGATCGTGTATGCATGGACACAACATGACTCGTGCCAATGACGTGGACATATATTTTTTGCCACGACATCACATCTGAAATCAATAAATCACTCAGAGTAAAGGTGTTGACATCAGTATAGCACCATTATACATATAGTCATGAGGATTTTAAAGAAGACATAGTCTCTCCGATATTGACAAACATGGTACATATATATATATATCCATGCTCTCTGATCATATATTGACATCCCACAGCATACGATGATGGTAATAGCAAACCACTTCGCTGCTGGAGGGTAGTGTTGTATTTTATACAGCACATGCATGGGCACTATATGACCCACGCTGATGACGTGAATTCGGGCTGCATCCCAAAGACTGCGATGCACCTTTGGTGCAATGGGCTGCAACCCGAGAACTGCTATCCAGCTTCATAGTAAGCTATCACGTCATCACATAGAGGTCGGACCTCTGTTGTATTTAAACGGCGCTTGACAACCGCCTAGCAATACACTTCCTTGAGGGGGGAAGATGATAAGCTAGAAATACAACTAAAAACCAAATAATAATAAAGACAAATAATAAAACAATATAAGTTGCATCATTGTTTTTGTTTTGGTAAGCCTGACTGAATACAGTCAAACCATGCAGAACTCCATAAAGTTGACACATACATCAGCCATGATACATATGAGCTTGATTTTGAAGATCTAAACATTGTATACATCTGGTCTAGCATGTATCCAGACTAGAATTGTATACTGACACGGTGCAAGCACTATAGCCTCTGCCACCGATGATCATTGGAAAGGGCAACCATTCTTGATACTTCATACATATCATCTGATTGAATCATTAAAGGTGTCAAGATTACTCAATGCAATATGCAGGCCACGGCCTGAGTACAACACCTAGAAAGGTCAAAGCCACTGAGCTGACCAATGCAGCATAAATGCTAGCTGCCTTAAAGGCTATACAATAAGCCTATTGCCCTTATGTCTTGATATGTATCCGTGTATTGGCATCTCTTTGAGGTAATTATGCCTACTGAATGAGCCATACCAACCATCTTGTCTTCATTGATCATTACATATCTGATCATATCGCCATTGAGCAATGCCTATTCTGTGAGATTATATATCACGAGGCATTTCATTAGTGCACAATAAACAATTGAAGTGCAACAAAGATCATCAGCTCTACATCATACCAAAAGGTTGAGTTGTTGTCAATTGAATTTTTTAGACACCATTTCTCAGAGGTCTATTCATCATAAAAGACAGAGTCTGTGCAATCATAGCTATTCAGCCTCCGACATAGCTGCATAGCTATTTAGCTTATAACCCAACCGTTGCTAAGCAGCCTCCACGCTATATGGCTGAAAAATGGCAAGCAATCTCTTCGGTCATTCTTGGGCATAGAGCAATCAAGCACAGCCAATCCAGGATATTTATCCCAAAATTCTCTTCGAATTATTCATATCTTCTATGTGTCATATGAAACAACCAATATACCGCCCTATGATGAAAGGCATCTCCTTCAGTGGTGATTTTGCATAGTGACTTTCTTGCTGTTTATTTTCTTCTCATGCTGCAGGTCTGCTGCATCCCTGTGTGATTCGTCCTCGATGAAAGAACAAGACATGTTGAAGCCAGTTTTGCTTTTGGATGAAGAAAGCTCAGAAGATGAAGTTACCAGCAAGTTTCGTAGCTGGTACAACGTTCCGGATGTAGCAGTAGCAAAGAGGCGCTTGAAGAATAAGAAAAACGCTGAGCGTGAAGCCAAAAGACGTAAGAAACAATGTCCTCAGTGGATGTTGGATAGTCAATGGTAGCTCTAGCTAGAAAAGTACATTAGATTCAGATTCTGAACATTTAAATGGGCTTGAATGCACTCAAATTTGTACTGAGTTGCAATTGTCCAAAGTTTTCACTCTGACATCATTACTTATTTGAGGAATAGCATACAATGGTATAAACCATCCACATATAGATTGACACCATATTTGTAATTTCATATCATTTTGGCACATAAGACAAGCATGCTTCATTAAGGAATGAAAACTCGTTCAAAGTTCATTCTGGAATATTTAGAAATTTGTTGCCTCATCCATTAGGCCACGAAGTCTTAAAAACCCCGCAATATGTATACGGTTTCCAAGCGCAGTTCATCCTCATTCTGAAAAGTGACAGAAATTTTATAGTCATAAAACAAGTCACAATTCTATCGGATTGAAATGACACATTCACCAATCATACTTCTTTATCATAATAAGTCTCTGAATAGTGTTTGCCCAAAAATAACATGGGCACCATTGAGATAAGTGATCATGTGCTGAAGAATATACACATATCTCTAGGCAATGCCATGTTCTATTCATAATAAAATGACATGTCAGCCATCCATCAACTACGAAAATACAACTCGTAGTAAGTTGTTGTCATTACGGACACTTCTTGATTGACTCTCCATTAGCTTCGATACCAAAGTTAAACTTCGGTAACTCTCCATCACTGATTTCTTTGTTCATCATGACAATCATTTTCCAGAACATTGTCTAAGTTGGGCACACTATAATGACCCTGAATTGACAAATGTATGTAAGCTGCAACCCAACAACTGCATTTGACATCATCTGGCATTAGCCACATTCAAAAACGTCAGGCATATTGCCAATATGACGTAGAGAGAATCAATGTTCAGATTGACATTGTTACCTCTAAAGCATTCGATGAGTAATCTCAGTCTGATTCGCATAACATAATGATTGAATAACATCCTCCATCACCATCTGATTGGTTTGATACATCTCTTTTGCGAGGGGAGGAAGAGTATAGATTCATTCATTTTCATACAGCTGCCACACCTTACATCATTGTGATTTTGCTTGGATGTGATTTTGCCTGGAAAATTAAAGATCTTATCAAAAGTTCCAGCATCTGTGTATAGCAGCCATAAAATTGATGACACGGTACATCATGCCGATTGAAACATCAAATGAAGTCTTATTTGACTTATTGACACATAAAGTTCATTATGAAGAAATCATAAATGCACATTTCTCCGGCTCTATCATATTGTAGGGGCACTGACATAGGAGAACGATAGTTTTTCAAATGTGAATAAGCTATATTGTAAGCTTACGACCATCACTTTGACGTCAACAGCCTGGGATGCTGATTGTCGAAATTCAAGAGTTGAAGGATTCATTGAATCTATGCACAATTTATTGCGATGATGACTGGACTCTTTGTCTGGTTAGTTGGCTGTGTAGCATAGAAATAGCTTAGAACCCGTAGCCTTTGCACCACAGATTTCTTTGATAACTGTTTTGTAGAACACTCTGTGGACCATATTAATCTTGCTTGCAGATTAAACACCAATATAATGATCAATTTGTTAACAACCGATTAGCTTGAGAATAATATTTATGATCTATTTCTATACCTATAAATCTGCGATTATAATCACTACACACCGTACCGACAGTACCGATACCCATGAATGGGTCTAATATCAAGTCATCCTCATTTGAATAAGTTTTAACGATCCACTCTAATATACCATAAGGCTTCGCCGTCGGGTGTTTGCTTTTGTGATTACCGTTCGCAATAGTTATCACAGACTTCGGAATCGTTTACCATCAGATGTTGTATTAATTCTCGGACTGTTTCCGGTATATAATTCAGTGCGTCTACCCGGCACACGTGTGTACGGTTTACCGTCAGTCATTTGTGGATTATAAGTAGGTAACTTATCATAGAATACATACAGCATCTCATGACTGCGTAGTGGCATCTGATTGCAATGATAAAATCCAGAACTGACCGTTTTCTGCCACACAATATCATATCTAAACATCTTCTCGTTGCTGGATATTAACTTATGTCCGAACCGAGTCGTGCAAAAGAATACATATGCCGTTCGGGGTTTACCGATACGTTTCAATTGTTTCCATAATTTATCCAAGTCGATAATCTGATTGTCAAATTTACAAGCAGTTTGATTATAAGGCAAATCTAAAATAATTAAATCAATTGAGTTACTATCAATGTTCGGTAAAATGTCAAAACAATTTGCGTGGAATGTCTGGGTCGCCATTAAGATATCGGAAGAGAAAAAGGAATCAAGTTTTGTCATAAAGAGAAACTTAAAATTACTATATACACCATTCTCAGTTTATGACAAGGATTGCGATCGCAAAAAAAGCATGAAACGCCCGATATTTTAGGTAACCATTGCCTCACTTTTTCAATAAATCACACTGCAGCCGGTGCGTGTCAGAAAGTGAAACTTAGATTTACTATATAGATCAATTTCTAATAATGACAAGCATAGCAACCCGTAATCTCATCAGCTCCGATCAGCTCCGATCACAGCGATCACAGATCTGGCTCAAATCGCACTGTGAGGGAAAATCACAGTACACAAATTCATAGTTGTCATAAATAGAAACTTAGATTTACTATAATACTACTTCTCTAATTATAACAAACTATATTTCCAGATCGCAAAATTTCCAGATGTGTGCCGGTGTCACAAACAGAAACTTGTATTTACTATAATGATGATTCTCAGTTAATGACAAACCATGTTTCAAGATCGCAGATTTTCCAGAAATGTACATAAGTTCACAAACCTACAGGTGTTGGTAAAATCGCAGAAATCTACATAAGTTCACAGCTCAATCTACATAAGTTCACATAAGTTCACAGTTGTCACAAAGTGAAACTTACATTTACTATAACATTGATTCTCAGTTTATGACAACACACAATCATTCAATTGATAACTGATTTGCGAGCTGGGAAGCGAGCAATGCAAGGCGGGCATGGGATGCAGGTACGGCGGTAATAACAAGGATCACGGTGTCGGCTTATGCAGATCTGCCATAGATAACCGTAGGTGCTCACTACATGGGAAGCGTTCCGAAATACTGGTAAATCCTGGCAAAATACAGAAGGTACTTAAGGAATACAGTTGTATTTAATAAGGATACTCCCCCTCTACACGCTTCCCATGTAGTTAGATGTGCAGGGGAGCTCTCTAAAATTGAGCTGTGTTTAGGGTTTTAGCAGTTAACACAGTATCTGTCAACCTTGCTGTGACCTGGGACCGCCCTGACCAAGAGTACAGGCCCCCAGGTGTGCTACAGTTTCCTCCTGAAGTTAAGTACAGTAGGGAGTTTGTTTGCTTCGTTTCACTGCTAACTCCGGTCACCACCCTAGGTGGTGTGCTGGATGTGACACACCGACAGGATAATCTGTCACTTGTCACCTCCTAAAGTAGGCTGGGTGACCGTCACTAGTAGTCGGGAAACTCCCGTTAGTATTTATGTGTATATCTCTTTTATCTATCTGACTTTTACCGTTCTGATCCCGAAACCCTTAACTCAGGGTTTATTTCCAGTTATCCGATATATTCACTCCGAACTATATATCTGACACACCTGACCCTTGCCTTTTTGCCATGCGTGTGCTCGAAGCACGCCTTTGCCCGCAGTTTCTTTCATAAGTTTCGACGTGAACTCGTGCTTGGCTGCTCGAAGGGCGCCAACTAGGCCTTGCGGCAGGTTGGGGGCATTCACCGCAGGAGCCGCTCGTGCCGCGACCCGGGCGCGCGACACGCGAGCCGCAGTGAATGCCCAATTGCAAAGTGTTGTTTTGTACTGCTGGAACGGTGTCACCTAACAGGGTGCCGAACCTCTTCGTTAAAGGATATATTTAAAAAACTTGCCCTCCAATGCCGCACCCACATCTCAAACCCAAAATCCCTCACAACACCCCGCACTCAACCACAACAACAGAGATACACCGCCATTTTAGCGCCCAGCAATACCACCACGCCCCGCCAGCCCCTACATTGCCGCCCCTTGTTCATAATCGCGACAGGGTGTCACTGACGCACACTCTGACACCCGTGGTGCTTGCTGGATGTGGCACACCGACAGTAAAGACTGTCACCTGTCACTTCCTATAGTAGGCTGGGTGACCGTCACCAGTAGACGGGAAACACCCGTTAGTATTTATGTGTATCTCTTTTATCAATCTGCGACTTTTACCGTTCTGATATCGAAACCCTTATCACAGGGTTATTCTCCGTTATCCGATATATACACCCGACTATATATCTGACAGGTTTGGCCCCACTTGCGCTTTATTTAGCCACTGCGACACCGCGAGGATGATTGGCTAAGGCCGGACGCTTGGGATGGAGTGAGGCGCTCCGCGCGTGGAAGTGCCGGCAGTCGCGGGTATGGCCTAAGTTTTGTGGGTTGGTTTACGGCTAGCTGTAGGCCTTTGAGGACATCTTTTCTACGGGATTTAACGTTGGGTTGGTTTACGCATCCTGGTTGGTCACCACACCGTTTCGTATCGGCCGCCATCTACCACACGACTTCTCGAAATTTCTGCTCTCTCACGGCAGCCGTATCGACGACCCACCACATTTCTTGGCCGCCCAAGACTACCGCATTTTTTTTCCACGTCTTCTTGCCTCACTCCACCCCTGTAGTCTTCTTCATCATGGTTGCTTCTACTCGATCGACGGCTAGCATGGCGCATCGCCGCCGCACATTAAGCACAATTTTTGACTCCGTTGCTGCCAGGCATGCCAACACGCCCGCGACCCCGCCAGCGGCACAGCCGGCCGCTAATTCGGCGGGGGCCGCATTTTTGGCATCGGTACGCACACTACAGCGGGAGCACTTCGACATGAAGGTGGCGAAGCACGTCCAACGCAAGTTGTTCGACGGCAAGGAGGGTAGATTTTCCGGTGCGGAGCCCCGCGCGGCGGCCATCTTCACGAGGATGGTCTCTGCCCTGCAGGCGGCATTCGTCACTGAGGACACCGGTTTCCTCCCGCTCTTCACGCTGGACGACGCTACTTTGGCCGTCCGCGTGGAGGCCAACAATTTGTTGTTCTCCACGATCGAGCTGCTGATCGACCCCTCGTCGCCCGCGGCGGACTGGTTGGACTCGTCCCACGCCAGCTTCCCAGCAGACGGTAAGCGTGTCCTGCTCGAGTTCGCCCGTCGGATGATCCCGGTTGGGGACCCCTTCCAGGGGCAAGCGGACATGTTTGCCGTCCGCATCGTTGCGGGCGTGGACCCTCATGGACCCATTGAGGACTTCAACGCCGCGCTCAAGGCAGCGAGGACGAGGTCGACGCTCCAGGACGAGGACGTGAAGTCCCTTTTCATCAAAGCCCTCGACGCCACCTTCTATCAACCGGTGGTGTCCCGTTTGCTCCTTCACGACCAGCGAGCCGCCCACGACCTACTCACCATTCAGCAGTGGGTGCGGGAGTGCTACGGCGAGCACGTGCGGGCGGGCACCGCCACCGCATCCGCACACCGGTACTCCCACGGCACGCACTTCATGGAGAAGGGCGTTGATGGGTCGGGTGCGGCGGGTGAGATCGAGGACTTACGGACAATGGTACTCGACTTGAAGAGACAATTGGCCACCTTCCTCGTCGCCGCCGAGTCCGAACCGTCTCCGCGGGGGTTTACCCCTCGCGCGGACAAACCGGACCGCCGGGTCAAGACCCGTTTCGCAGCCTCGCCCCTCCCCAAAGGGGGGAATTGGTCTCAGTCCGTCTCACGGAAGGTGGCCTTCCACCGCGAGAGCGGTGCGACAATCCCGTACTGCCAAAATCAGGTGTGTGCTAAGGGGAAAACGAGGCATTGGCACCGGGACTGCCCGAACGGGGGCAGGGCCGGGCTCTCGGCGTTCGCCTTCGCCGAGGAGGCCGAGAACTCCGTGCTGGCCGCGAAGTTCCAGCACGCCATCGACCACGGCGACCCCGTGGAATTCGACGCCCTCTGCATGCTTGCGGGCGGGAAGCCGGAGGTCTTCACCGATCTTTCGGCGTGCTCGTTCTGCGAGGAGGACGGTGAGGTCCTCGTGTCCGCTGTCGCCGAATTCTCTGAGATGGCACACGCGGCTGGAGCTTCCACGTTCAACGTCAACACCTTCACTGCCGGCTTGCCGGTGGTGTCGGAGCCGACCGCGCACTCCCCGCCCGCGTCGGTTGAGTCCGAAGAGGAATGGACCGGTCCGCCGAACCCCTTCTGCCCTCCCGTCACCCGCACGTTTGCCGATTTCATTGAGAGTACGGGAATTGCGTTGGGGGCGCCCGACGAGCCGGCCGCGAGCATGAACTTGCTCTCCGCGGTTGAGACGCCGGAGCGCGTGATCGACTACAAGCCCGCGGCTTACGCCGCGTGCGGCGATGACGACAAGGGTGCCTCGGTGGCACCGCCGCGGCCACGGTACGGCTGCGGGAACGGCATTCCGAGGTTCGCGAGGTCTCTCCTCACTTCCTCCTTGGTGTGCGCACTCTTTATGATTTGTGCCACCGCCGCGCCGCACGCCGTTGCCGGTGTCGGTGGTGCCGGTGCGCGCACATGCACGGGTCCACCGGTCGGTGGTGCTACGTCCACTGGCTCGGCAGTCCCGGCTGCGGAGGCTTCGCCAGCTGACATGATTCCAGACATGCCATGTGCCATTCCGCCTCGTCGCCAACGGCGGGAGCAGAGACGGCAGGGACTCTACATGGCTCCGGTGCCGTGGCATCCCGGGCCGCCGCCGCCTGCCGAGTTGTTTGTGGACGGCCCTCCGCTGTCGCCGGCTTCATCTTCAGATGACGAGGCTCCACCGTCGGGCGGCACTTGGCAGCACCCTGGTACGGTGCAGCCTCCCGTGATCGAGAATCCGTCAATTTCTTCTACGAATGATTCATCACCGGCCCCGGGGGCCGGCAACTGCTTCACAGTCACGCTGCTCCGAGCCGGACAGACAGCTCCGAAGACCACTAGTGGCTAGATAGGATTAGTCACGCCGTGCCTGCCTGGGAGTTGGCTGTAGTGTAGCCTCCTAGATGTGCAGAAGGGCTCTCTGAGTTTGAGCTGTGTTTAGGGTTTTAGCAAAGTAACAGCAGTATCTGACAATCTTGCTGTGACCCGGGACCGCCCTGACCAAGAGTACAGGCCCCCAGGTGTGCTACAGTTTCCTCCTGAAGTTGAGTAGGGAGTTTGTTTGCTTCGTTCACTACTAGCTCCGGTCACCACCCTAGGTGGTGTGCTGGATGTGGCACACCGACAGTAAAGACTGTCACCTGTCACTTCCTATAGTAGGCTGGGTGACCGTCACCAGTAGACGGGAAACACCCGTTAGTATTTATGTGTATCTCTTTTATCAATCTGCGACTTTTACCGTTCTGATATCGAAACCCTTATCACAGGGTTATTCTCCGTTATCCGATATATACACCCGACTATATATCTGACAGTGCTTGCCCCTACGTCTGCATCGAGGCCTTCGCCAACGACAAGCATCTTCATTCGTCCAAGCCGGCCGCGCCTCGTCCGTCACTTGACCCGCCTCCCGCAGGCAAAGCATCCGACCCGCCGCCCGCAGGCAAAGCATCTACCCCGCCGGCTGACTCCGACTTGGGACCGGCATTTCAGTCCGTGCGGTTGCAGCTGCCCGCACCTGGTGGTGCTAACGTGATTGACTCCGTCGATGCCGCCGCTCCGGTGGTGCTTGTGGAGGATTCCACCGCCCCTCCGCCGTTGGATGGGCCTGTCGGTGCTTCCCTGGCCTTCCAGGACGAGGACACTGACTGGCCAGCGTTCCGCTCTTCGCCCGTTTGGGTGCCGCACGTTGCAGGAGCTGACGATGTGATTGGCATCCTTTCCGAAACCCTATATTGAAACCATAAATTGGCACATCACGAGTTCGCTAGTGACTAGCAAAACATTACATTTCTTCTAGCCGCCTGCCCCGCGGGAGTACCGGCTGGCCTTCGGGGTGAGGTGGTGTCATGGGAACACCGACTTTCACCCCCCCATAAGGGGGGAGGTCTGTGGTGCCCTGTGTCACCCCTCGCCTGCTCGGATGTCACTTGCAGTGCCTGCTGTCTGCTCAGCTCGTGTGTCCCGGTCCGCCAGCGTAAAGCCCGATTATCTTTCAGTTTAATCCGACTTTAGACGAACCGAAAACCCTGTCTCACTGTGCTTTCACACTCAACAGAAGAGTATATATATTGCTATATATCTACTTTCCTATAACAAGGCGGGAGCCCCCACTTTTGTGGCGCGAAAGCGCGCATGCTAAATTCGAGCGCCGCGCCGGCGCGGGGCGCGAGAGAAAAAGACAAGCGCCGCGCCAGCGCCAGGACGCGATGGCGCCCCCCTCTCACAGCGGTGCCACGCCAGCGCCGATCTCGAAAATCCAAAATCCACCCTTGATCTCGATCGAAAACAAAACAGATGAGATGACCGTGACCTGACGGGGAGAAACTAACGAACCCTCACGCTCAGATTATCATTATGTGCGATAGGCCGTTTACCGTGTCACGGTGAAGCAGGCGGAGTGTGAGGAGGGCTATTGCTTTATATTCGACGAGTGTGCATGTGCTTCTGAGTGGCACCCTCACCACATTTTTTTCACACTCGTGACTCTGGTTTTTGTGTTTCCAAATCGCCGTGAGCTTGCACTCGACTTGGCCGGCCCAAATACTAGCTTCGCCAAGCCCTTGAGGCCTGTCGTGCATGAAATATACGCACAATCAGGTCGCTGCAGTTTTCCAGAATACGTTCCTTACACGCAGCCATTAAAATCCGGCTTGCGTTACTTGTTAATTTGATTCATCTTCTGCGATTTTGGTTGGATTGAGGTCTCCATTTGTTATTTTTTCGCCACACCGTTCGTTTATTCGCGACCTTGACGTAAAATGGGTGCCGAGGATGACTATGACGACTTTCACACGATATTGTACGATGTCTCTGCAGTTTTATTCCTCACGACATGCCCACTTTTCACCTACGCCGGAAACCGTTTTCTGGGTTTTCTTCTCGTTATCGCTCTTGGATTGATGGGGGAGATAGTTGGTTCAATTTTTTCCGACCAAGAGGACATCTCTTCGATGTACACTGCAATAACCGTTAGCATATGCGCGGTATTGGGTGTTCTTCTAGCAATCTTCCAGCAGTATTGGGCGACCTGCACCTACGGGTATGCCACGTTCAGCAGTGTTGGAACCCATGGGCAGAGTGCATGCGCCTTATTCTGACTGGCACCGTAAAGCCGTCCTGCGACGCTGAGCTATTTTCTTGTGCCGAATAAGTCTTCGCAGATGCGTCAGACGCTCTTTGGCGACTTATTCAGGTGTCACGAAGGTTCTCACCCGCCTTTGACGCAGGATTTCTCTCTGACGCTGTTGCACCGGTGGCAGGGGCTTTTTCGGAATTCTACTTGGAGACATTATTTATGACCTAGTAATGGCCTTTGTCCAACTTGATGAATGGTATATAAATATGGCTTTTCTGGTGAGAGCTTACGGACCCAGGGACAACTTCGGATCTAGACAGTATACGTTGCCTTACTTTTGGTCAGTTGCACAAGGTTCTCTTTTGAAGAAGGCATTTTACTCGTTCGTAACTGTTTCTTCTACAAGGTTGACTTCGCATGCGTGCTCACTTTTGAAGAAGGCATTGTACTCGTTCGTAACTGTTTCTTCTACAAGGTTGACTTCGCATGCGTGTTCCCATCTAGCGTGAACTGCACCTTGCACTATCAGGATATAGTTGTGCATTCGGTGCCAAATCTGCGCATACAAGGTCGCCCCTTGGTGTCCACCTGAGATCATTTCCTGAAGGATGTTTATTCAATTTGTTCTCCCAGGGTGGAGGCTTTCTGTTCGGCTTTCTCCTTGCATACTTTGCGGAGGGCAGATTATGGCTGGTCCCCTTGATGACCTCTTTTGCAGGTGTGGTGCTATTTCGCCTGCCAAACCAACTTCGCACTGTATTGTCCGTAGTCAGCCCGATCCCCATCGTTGCAACCATCTTGGCCGTTGCAGTGCAATACTTGGTTTTAGTCTTTTGGTGAAGCGACCTGCTTCGTCTGCTGGCACCGGTACGGCGTCACGGCCGGCTCTTCCAGACCCACCCCTTTGCCGCCCTAGCACCTAGCTGACAAAGAGGGGTCAATTAAAATGGCATGTTCTCCTGTAACCGAGATGTCGGTCTTCTTTTCAAGTTGCGATCGATCCATACCCGTGGTGCAAACAAGGAAGCTTCTGCTTCTTTCTTCACTTGAAGGCGAGCTGTTTACGTCTTTCCATCTCTTCTGCGGGTTTAACACTTCGGCATCACACGAGAGCGATGCCGTCCGATCGTAAGCATAGTATTCCAGGTCGGCTCAATTCGTTGCTTTTCAGCACGAACACCATCCTGTTGGTTGGACGGGGCGTAAGATCCCTTGTTGGTCTTTGCATGCGGCTTGTAGGAATCTCCGTCTACACTTGCAAGGGTTTTACGTGGGTAAAAAGCAAGCTGCTATTTACGTGTAAGTACGCGCAGGTGGTTATTATGGGTGTGCCGCCCTCGACTGGATCGGTTACCGGTAACGCCGGCTTCTTCACTCTCCTGCCCCACTACCCGCGACACCCAAGTATTCTTTCTAAATCGGTAGTGCTGCCGACAACAAAGTTCTGGAAGATCCCGGCGAGGGACGTCCCCAAGGACTGATTCACGGAAGAGGGCTCCTGAGCACTTTCGCTCATATAACTTCCCTCTTCCGGTCCCTCACCACATCGTGCAAAGGGCTGCTGTAGCCAACTGTTGTAGTGACTGCTCAAGGCAGCTGAAGACCGTTGCGGAACAGATGCAGCATAAAACCTAGATTATCATCTAGAGACGGAGTGTTCGATCACTGCGAGTATAGGGCACCCCTTCCTCGAAGTCAAGGCTTTTCACTTGCCAATACGAACATGCTTCCTGTGAAGCGGGAGTGCCCCTCTTGGCTTGCACTCGACAGGTGGGAATACTCCGACGTGGATGTCTTCTGGCCCACGAACTTCATGTCCCTGGACAAAGGTTATGCAGACTGCACAAGTGGTTGGTGTATATTCTGTGCGACTGTGTGGCCGTTGCTTACAATCGTATGTACTCCAGCCCATTTCTGCTGCAACTTGCTTGCGTCAGCTTGACCAACCTGGACTGTGGAATGTTCACTTGCCGGAGGGAACGAGGAAGTGGCTGTAAGCTTGCTTTTAGGTTATCTTTCTTAGGTTTTCTTTCACCGAAACTCAAGCATCGAAGACTTATGCCTCCCGTGGCTTTTGTCCTGAGGTGTCCTTTCTCAGGTCAAGGTTCGCACTCGCTTGAGAAGGTTTTAGAAGCTGGACAGAGAAGTTTAGTGGGGAGGCTGTGCGTGTTCAGTCTGGCTTTTACGTGCAGTACAAGATCCTCGGACCTGGAAAGTACGACTCCGTGCACAAGTCGGCGACTGAGGAGGAGCAGTTCCCCCTGCTCGACGACGGCGCGCCCCTAGGTTAGCGCCCAAAGACGCTGCTGCCGGATGAAGAGCTGCCTTCCAATTCCATCTTTGCTAGCAACTAGCTCACTTGGTTCAGGGAACCTCCCGCAAGTGGCCGCGGGTTGGCAGAGAGTTGGGCTTAACATGATGTGCTCAGTGCCTGGCGCCATATCACAGGCCCTGACTAGCCACACCTTCTACAAACGGTAGTGCTCCTTTTTATGCAGCCGCCGCACGCCCGTTATGGCCACACTCTGTATTGGCGGCCGTGCTGATTGGTGCACAGCTGCAACACGCCGGTTATGTCCACACTCTCTAATGGCGGCGGTGCTTATAGGTGCACAGCTGCAACACGCCGGTTATGGCCACACTCTGTATTGGTGGCGGTGCTGATTGGTGCACAGCTGCAACACGCCGGTTATGGCCACACTCTGTATTGGCGGTGGTGCTGATTTGTGCACAGCTGCAACACGCTGGTTATGGCCACACTCTGTATCGGCGGTGGCGCTCCTCGCTCTGCAGGCGTCTGCACCCATGGCAGTTTGATTGCGCATTCATTGGCGGCAATTGATGTAAGACTGTGCAGCGTTGAGGAGGTGCCCAAGGATAAGGGAATATGGGCACATCGGTTGGTTGCACAGATGCCACTCCTGAGCAGAGGCAGAATATCGCACTGCTTCGCATGAAGCTGGAGCAGCAGCAGGCAGCGCGCCAGAAAGATAAAGTGGAGCTGAAGACCCTGAAGAAGCAGATGAAAGCCGCACTCAAAGGGGAACGTAAGGACCCAAGCGTTCTTCTTGCATTCTTGATCATCGCCTTGCAGTTGCAGCATCTTGCCACGACCTCTTACTCGCAACTTCTCAGTCAGAGCCCTCTGATCTTAACTTGCTGCCATCCTCCTCGGTCCTGTTTGCATCTTCTGAGTAAAAGTTCTTTCACTGTCTCAATCATGGTGTGTCCCTTTGGCTATGTTCAGCAATGCCTGGCGAGGACGAAGAAGCTGGCGTTGGTACTAAAAAGAAGAAAGGTCTCCTGTCGAGACTTTTCTGTAGGGCAGGGACACCCACAAAAAAATAATTCCTTATGCGCAAGAAATCATGCAATCCACCATAGAGTGAGACCTGTGCAAGTTTCTCATCTGAATGTCAAGGAACAATCCAAATTTTGAATGCGTGGTCATATACATTTACAGAACATGGCCATGGCCATGCAGACGAGAAGTGGTCCATTTCCATCCATGGCATTTACAAAGGTCGCCTCAACTGTAGACTTTGATGGGGCATCGGACCATTTGATGTCCATCCTCGGTTGTTGGGGATGATCCTATGGGATGGATCGAAGACACTTCAGCAACCATCCCGTAAAATAGATATTACATTCTGAGCGGTATTACCATCAGAATGGTATGGATGATGAGGAGAAGACTAAACTTTCCTATGCAAAATGAGGGGGTTGTGTGAAGTAACCTTTGATGCCCTCCCACGTGTGATTCGGTATCCATATATTTCATGTACTTCGACGATGTCGGCATGGGCACCCTGGGATTCATGATTAGCTCTTCCTCTTTGTAAAATGGCGCCAAGATATCATAGTATGTGTTGCCGCATGTAATGCCATACATTAGTTACAGTTAATTAGTATCTCAATCAGTATCCAGGGTACTGCAAATCCAGGACGTGTATGGTGTTTCTCCCAGGCATCACTGCTATGCTTCCACCCGCCCCAGCATGCTACTACTGGCGCTCTCCGGCGTGTCATGGCGCCCGCATCGAGCGTGGCATCAGAGCCCTGTCCCCGAACGCGCGCTAGAGCGGCCGCTATCCCGAACGATCCACGTTTGAGCACGCCACCAGATTCTAACACAGAGGACAGCCGAATGCTTAGAGTGCACTAGAGCAGTATCATCCACGAGAGCGCTTAGGCAAGAGAGCGGCTAGTACGGTATCACGTCGATAGTAGAAGGGAGACGGATGAGTCATCATTCAACGCGGGTAGTTTGCCTTGCCAAGGGCACGCACCTGCGACACTCCACTTAGCAGGTAGGGTTGCTTGCAACCCTTTACCACACGCCAGACAACGGCAGAAGGCCGAGTGTCGCGTGTCAACCCAGCATCTGTCGTGGTGCGAGCCTTAAGCGAATATAATGTGCGTGTCGAGAGCCGGCAACACGCAAGAGGTCAACAGGACCAAGCCAATTGCAGCTCGATAGTCGCTAATTCAAAATTTTAGCTCACTGGCATACCGAACATTTTCAAAGAGAGGTTGAACAGTCACGACAGGCAATGCCCTGAGCGCAGCTGAATAAGTGGCTGCATATAATAATGTTACAACCAAATACGCAGGTCATTTAGAACGCACGAGAACGACTGGAACTCTTTGGCTGTTTTGGGGTTGGGTACATTCAAACCCACACCCAAACCCAAACCGCTTGTTGAAGATCACCATCCGCTTTGCAGATACTTCACTCCAGGTCTTGCGCTTTCGAAGGTGCAATAATATTGCTGTTAGCATTATTATTTTCCAAGTCTCGTGCGCTAGAACGCACGAGAACCCCTATGCAGATTCCAATTTATATGGCTTGCGTTTGAAAGATACATATAGACCTACCAGCTTAGCTTGCAGTCGCGACTGCAAACTGAGCTCATGCGGCCACGGAATGGCTTAATCAAGAGCTCAAAATATAGGTATTCGTGTTAGGAATATATATAATTCAGTTGCGAACGTGGAAAAAAGCGTTTATTGGATGTAATTCGAGTAACCGTGCGTGGGGGTATGCATGATGCAGTTGAGCGTCCGGCGCTTCGTTTTCGCACCTAAGAGCGCTTTTTAACCTAAAACCTTGCAGAAGTGTCACTGTGTCACGAGTAATTTACGTTCGATCGGTCCGGTGACAAGTATCCCTCTTTGGGTCGCATTCTGATTTATGAAAGCTGGATTTTTAAATCGTTTAAAATTTGCGTGTCGATCGGGTGTGGCTGTCGTGTGGTGTATTGG
The DNA here is from genome assembly GCA_001247695.2 of Cymbomonas tetramitiformis. Classification (NCBI taxonomy): domain Eukaryota; kingdom Viridiplantae; phylum Chlorophyta; class Pyramimonadophyceae; order Pyramimonadales; family Pyramimonadaceae; genus Cymbomonas; species Cymbomonas tetramitiformis. The sequence goes on from LGRX02014786.1 coordinate 29,962, forward strand.
TGCTGGTCATGCGCTAGTGATATATACCTAAACTTTTTATATACATAAGTGGGCACAAACAGGGTTGACTTTCCGTAACGTACCGGTGTATGTATTGATAAAGGTCAAAAGTGATCGAGAATAAGCCATAACTGGAAATATACCCGAAGGATATGAAACCTAAACCCTGAACTGCAAGTGGCACACGTGCCACCTACACCCGAGTCAGGACATATTGAGGGATATCTGCCAGGGGCCTGTCACAGTGCTACTGGGAGGGCTGCCTGGGCAGATTCTAGCACACCACCTCTGGACTTACAGAGGGGTGTAGTGTTCTTGTAAATTGAATCTAAAACTGAGCTATTCTGAGTAAAACAACGGCCACAATGTGGCAACACCAAGTGCAGAGAAATAACCAAAATTCAGAGCAGCAAACCCGAAACAGTGCTTGCAACCCAGATGCCGAGATCTGGGTGTTTAGGTAGCCAGGCAGCATTGACGACAGGCAGGCCCCGAACCCCCTGACTCAAATCCGTCCAGAGGTAGTGACAGTAGCCGTACATTGGTAGCCGTACAGTAGGACTGATAGTAGCCGTAGCCGTACTGTACAGTGCAGTCTGACCGAGCGAGCGAGCGAGGTTTTAGGTTCTATTATCTTAACTTTTACACCACTTATCAAGTTATCGTTTCCGAAAGCCGGTGTACACAGCTATTCTGTATATTCACTTCCGAGATATACCGGTCGTATATCGCTACCAGATGCTGTTTTTGTTGTCATTCGCGTTGGCAAAGATGAAAGCCAACCTCAGCAGGGGCGCCGCACCACCCGTGAAGCTGATCCAGCTGCTACGGAATCATGTTGATGGGGATGTCCGCACCACCAGACTGGAGCTGTGCACCGCTTGGCGCACCATTAGATGTAGATGCTGCGGCTGAGAAGAAGCTGTCAAGCACCAGAACCTGTAGCTCCGCTGCTGGCGAGAGATCCCCAATGCCGCCGTGCAAGCACAATTCACCAATGATACACACTACCGGGCTGGCTAAGCCGTGATCGGTGGCGGAGTCAATCGGTGTAGGCTTCGTTGTAGTTGATGCAGTCACGGCCGTCGATGCCGCCCCTGCAAATGCCAAGCACATTATGACCGAGAGCGCCGTAAGCGCGAACCTCGAGCCACCGACGTCATAAGCAACACCCCTTAGGGCACGTGTGAACGCCGTCGCGGCACGCGTGACGGCTGCGGCATCGGCTGCCGGCACGACACCGGGCGCGCACCTGCGCTGAGAGTGTCAGCGCCGACGGCTCCCTGCCACCGCGTCTTTATAAACTTGCGAGACCGCCGTAAAGGAACATCCGTCTAACCACCGCGCCCACCACTCCGGTCAGCTTGCTGGAGATCTCGTCCAGCTCTGCGAGCATGCCGCCCGCCTCCTGTTTCTGCGGCACAAAGAAGCCGTAGGCGGAAAGATCCATGCCCACAACGTTACCACCAGCACGGACCACCGCCGGAGCTCCGTGCATATCGATTGCCTGCGCAAACGCCGTAGGGACGGCATCCGCCGCATCCTGGAACACCTGGCACAAGGCCATTGTGAGCAACTCCTCCGGCTCAGCGCCATCCAGCGGGCAGCAGTGCGCCGCGCCATCCTTCCGACGGAAAACCGCACGCTTGCCCTGCCTGGAACATCGGAATCATTTTGGCACCGCCTTTCTTTCCTGCGGATCATACGCCACAGAGCTGCCCCCCGATCAGTGCCGACGCGATACCCCGCCAGCCCGCCACGTTGTGAGTCGGCCGCCCGCAGAGCCGCGGCGCCGCCCTTCTGATTCGTAATGTAGTTCTCGAGGATCCGGAACTTCTTCACCAATCACGATCATCTGCAACCGCTCCTTGGACTCCGGGTCGTCTTCGGTGGCAACAGCAGCCGAAGCCACAGTCCTTACCGTGGCACCCTGCTCTGCAGACTGCTGCCAGTTCACGAAAACCCTAGCAACGAGCTGGGACAACCGTTTCAAAGTCACAGTCGCAAGATGCTCGGGGAGTGGGTACCGGTCAACGATGCCCTTGCACAAGTCAGGGTCCAGACGGTCGAACAGCTGCTTACGCCACGTGGCCTCGGTGGGAGTGCTACCAATCCACCGCCTGATTCTTCCTACACAGCTTCGCCTCTCTGGCGAGAATGGGCCGCGGGTCGACGTGCCCTTAGCGGATGCGTGCTCCTTCTGATGGTGCCATTGGCACGCAGCCCTTGATCAGGTCGAGTAAGGCACGCCGGCCATCCCGATCAGTGGAGCTGTCAGTCGCCAAAAAATACTGAGCCGTCGCACGAGTGAGAATGGCTTAAGTATGTGTTACAACTATAACTCTATGACGGTTAGCCCCCACACGGGTGTGGGCAGGTCGGTACCACCGAGTTCACTGCTTGTGGCGGGCTCTAGCGCGACGTAGATGGCAAGGGGCAGGTGCCCACTTGCGAAGGACATAAGGTGGGAGGTGTGGAGTGAATTTGGGAGCAAGGGCTTGCCCTGTGTCGCCCTAATGTTAGTGCAAAATGGTGTTATATAAGGTTCGCGAAAGTGGCCCTGTAGGGGGGGGCTGGGGCTGATTGGTTGAGGTGACTATTCTGGCCGCATAGGCCGAATCACTTCGATTCAAGCGGCGTGTAAAGCATCCCAAGATGCTAGAGGGTTGCCGAAATAAAGTATTTGGGGTGGTTGTTGGGAGAGAGGGGGGGCAAGGTGAGAGCTTAAATTCGAGGGCACATCTGAGGGCCTCGGTGTCACGCGTGAATGGTACCAAGGCTGCCAAAAACCCGAACGTCATAG
>LGRX02014787.1:0-17642 GCA_001247695.2 Cymbomonas tetramitiformis
GCCGCGAAGTTCCAGCACGCCATCGACCACGGCGACCCCGTGGAGTTCGACGCCCTCTGCATGCTCGCGGGCGGGAAGCCGGAGGTCTTCACCGATCTTTCGGCGTGCTCGTTATGCGAGGAGGACGGTGAGGTCCTCGTGTCCGCTGTCGCCGAGTTCTCTGAGATGGCGCACGCGGCTGGAGCTTCAACGTTCAACATCAACACCTTCACTGCCGACTTGCCGGTGGTGTCGGAGCCGGCCGCGCACTCCCCACCCGCGTCGGTTGAGTCCGAGGAGGATTGGACCGGTCCGCCAAACCCCTTCTGCCCTCCCGTCACCCGCACGTTTGCCGACTTCATTGAGGGCACGGGGATTGCATTGCACTTGAACAAGGATTCTTACTAAAATTCACTAAGTATTACTAAAAAATCGAGAATGGTCCTAAAGTGTCAAAATGCCTCCTAAAGCTGGGTAATTGGGATTTGGTGTCCTAAACACGCCCCTAAAAGCCCCTAAAAGCCGCGGAGACAGGCGAGAATCTGAGATCGAGAGCCTAAACGCTTGTATAAATTTAAAGAAAGGCTAATCGATGTGTATAAATTGCGAGAACATGGGGGAAGGCATACAGTCGCGGTATAAATGATAGAAATTCCATGGCAAGCAGGTGATGAGTGCATGAATATAAACTAAGATAATAAGATAGCGAAATCGCATGCATGGCCATGGCCGTCATCACGACGAGTCGATGGCGCTTGCGATCGATTGCGCACGATGATGATATGCAAGGCGAGATATCCCGCCTGTTGCGCCAAACCAAGTCGTGTTTGTCTTGAAGTTCTTTACAATTTGAAAAACGAGCGGTTGACTCTCGCAAGAGAGTAAAAAAAAAAAAACAGCAAGCTGCAATGGAGAAAACGGGAGATAGCGGTCCTTCCTCGAAGAGGCAAAGGACCTTGCAGGTTTGGAACAGATTACACTCGTAGGCCTACCGGCTGTTAGCTTGCTATTTAGTCAGCAGTGGTGTTTTCCTTGATTAGGTTCATAGGCATGCATGTGTTTACGTTGGCGATTGCTCGCAGGATGGACCTGTGGGAGGCGTGCAGTCCGCGTCGCGTGGCGCAGCGTTGCTTGGGGTGGCCATGCGAGTCCCTGAAGGGCAGGTGGGTTACCTCTAGGTGTTCGACATCGATGCGTGTATTGTTTATAGGGAAAATGCGTATTGGCCAGTTTGTTAATATTCGACGGTGTCGCAGGTGGGTGCTTCTGCGCGGACGGCGATGCCCTCCAGGAGCGTCGGCGGCAGCATCATGCATCGTGCTGCTGCTGCACCCCAGGGCCCTGCGGTAAGTGTTCTTGGACCGTTGACATTTCCGTGTCACTCCTCCCGTAACTCAGCTGCCTGCTCTTTCGCTCTAGGAACGTGAACATCTTGGAGCGGGTATGTTCGTTTTTTTTGGGGAAATATTTGTCTAGTGCATAATCGCGCCGGATCTTTGTACCTTATGCACATACTTGTCTAAAAAGTGCCCCACGCCGCCTCACGGTCTAAATTGCGCCTCATACCGCCGCATCACACCACCTCACGGTCTGGAGCGTGCCTCACACAGCCTCCTGCAGTGCGCCCCGGCGGGCAGGGTGGTGGAGCTGCTGCTACACCCCAGGGGCCTGCGGTAAGTGTTCTTGGACCGTTGACATTTCCGAGTCACTCCTCCTGTAACTCAGCTGCCTGCTTTTTCCTTGTAGGAACGTGAACATCTTGGAGCGGGTATGTTCCTTTTTTGTGGGGGGAATATTTGTCTAGTGCATAATCGCGCCGGATCTTTGTACCTTATGCACATACTTGTCTAAAAAGTGCCCCACGCCGCCTCACGGTCTAAATTGCGCCTCATACCACCGCATCACACCACCTCACGGTCTGGAGCATGCCTCACACAGCCTGCTGCAGTGCGCGCCGGCGGGTATGGAGGAAGACCTCGGTATGCGCCCCCATTGGGGCCTGCGGTAAGTGTTCTTGGACCGTTGACATTCCCGAGTCACTCCTCCCGTAACTCAGCTGCCTGCTTTTTCCATGTATGAACGTGAACATCTTGGAGCGGGTATGTTCGTTTTTTTGGGGGGAATATTTGTGTAGAGCATGCTCGCGCCGGATCTTTGTACCTTATGCACCTACTTGTCAAAAAAGTGCCCCACGCCGCCTCACGGTCTAAATTGCGCCTCATACCGCCGCATCACACCACCTCACGGTCTGGAGCGTGCCTCACACAGCCTCCTGCAGTGCGCCCCGGTGGGCATGGTGGTGGAGCTGCTGCTGCACCCCAGGGGCCTGCGGTAAGTGTTCTTGGACCGTTGACATTTCCGAGTCACTCCTCCCGTAACTCAGCTGCCTGATTTTTCCATGTAGAAACGTGAACATCTTGGAGCCCACACAACCTCACGGTCCGCAGCATGCCTCACGTGGCACACGGTCTGTGCTCTGCAGGAGGCTGACCCTGCGCAGGAGGCGGGGGAGGTGGAGGGTGTCTCCCAAGCTGACCTGGTGCGCTTCTCAGCCTGCTAACCACGTCCAATCTCTTTCTTAACCATAAGAGCTTCAGAGGGTGTGCCGGAATCACCATTGGTGATCTGCTTGTGTGGGGCGCCTGGTGGAAGTAGTACAGTTAGGAGGCGTGTTCAGATGTGAGACGACTTGAGCCAAGCGTGCGCGTGTTTACCACGGGCATGTCTTTTGGCTTGTCGTGCTATGCGCGCCAGGTCTCCTATGACTCGAAGTCCTCCACGGTGACTGACTCCGCGCACCTATGATGCGAAGTCCTCCACCGTGACTGACTCCGCGCACCTATGACTCGAAGTCCTCCACGGGGACTGACTCCGCGCACCTAAGACTCGAAGTCCACCACCGTGACTGACTCCGCGCACCTATGATTCGAAGTCCTCCACGGTGGCTGACTCTGCGCACCTATGATTCGAAGTCCTCCACAGTGACTGCCTGACATCGCGCACCTATGATGCGAAGTCCTCCACGGTGACTGACTCCAGGTCTCCGGTTCGTCTTCGGTGTGAGGCCGATGGTGCCATGGTGTCCCCTCCACGGGCGCGCAGGACTTGAGCCAAGCGTGCGCGTGTTTACCACGGGCATGTCTCTTGGCTCGTCGTGCTGTGCACGCCAGGTCTCCAGTCCGTCTTTGGTGTAAGGCCGATCGTGCCATGGTGTCCCCTCAACAGGGTTGTCGACTTGAGCCAAGCGTGCGCGTGTTTACCACTGGCATGTCTCTTGGCTCGTCGTGCAATGGTGTATGGTCGGGTCAGACAAGATCGGGTTGGTGGGCATTTGGCTCACGCACGTCATGCGCAGGCGCACCCTCTAGTTTACCCGCGCCGGCTCTGCACGCATGGGATCACACCCAGCCTGTGTACGCAGCTCGTGGGAGGGGCGGATGATGTGAGGTCATGGGAGGGAGAGTCGTTTGTCGTGTGGCCGTTCGGTTGGAGGGGGTGTAGAGTTGTAGACAAGGTCGGGTTGGCGGGCGTTCGGCTCACGCACGTCATGCGCGGCGCACCCTCTAGTTTACCCGCGCCAGCTCTGCACGCATGGGATCACACCCAGCCTGTGTACGCAGCTCGTGGGAGGGGCGGATGATGTGAGGTCATGGGAGGGAGAGTCGTTTGTCGTGTGGCCGTCGTCAGTTGGAGGGGGGTGTAGAGCTGTAGACAAGGTCGGGCTGGTGGGCGTTAGGCTCACGCACGTCATGCGCAGGCGCACCCTCTAGTTTACCCGCGCCAGCTCTGCACTTATGGGATCACACCCAGCCTGTGTACGCAGCTCGTGGGAGGGGCGGATGATGTGAGGTCATGGGAGGGAGAGTCGTTTGTCGTGTGGCTGTTCAGTTGGAGGGGGGTGTAGAGTTGTAGACAAGGTCGGGTTGGTGGGCGTTCGGCTCACACACGTCATGCGCAGGCGCACCCTCTAGTTTACCCGCGCTAACTCTGCACGCATGGGATCACACCCAACCTGTGTACGCAGCTCGTGGGAGGGGCGGATGATGTGAGGTCATGGGAGGGAGAGTCGTTTGTCGTGGGGCCGTTCAGTTGGAGGGGGGTGTAGAGTTGTAGACAAGGTCGGGTTGGTGGGCGTTCGGCTCACACACGTCATGCGCAGGCGCACCCTCTAGTTTACCCGCGTAAGCTCTGCACGCATGGGATCACACCCAGCCTGTGTACGCAGCTCGTGGGAGGCGCGGATGATGTGAGGTCATGGGAGGGAGAGTCGTTTGTCGTGTGGCCGTTGCGCCGTTCAGTTGTAGGGGGGTGTGGAGTTGTAGACAAGGTCGGGTTCGTGGGCGTTCGGCTCACGCACGTCATGCGCGGCGCACCCTCTAGTGTACCCGCGCCAGCTCTGCACGCATGGGATCACACCCAGCCTGTGTACGTAGCTCGTGGGAGGGGCGGATGATGTGAGGTCATGGGAGGGAGAGTCGTTTGTCGTGTGGCCGTCCAGTTGGAGGGGGGTGTAGAGTTGTAGGCAAGGTCGGGTTGGTGGGCGTTCGGCTCACGCACGTCATGCGCGGCGCACCCTCTAGTGTACCCGCGCCGGCTCTGCACGCATGGGATCACACCCAGCCTGTGTACGCAGCTCGTGGGAGGGGCGGATGATGTGAGGTCATGGGAGGGAGAGTCGTTTGTCGTGTGGCCGTTGCGCCGTTCAGTTGTAGGGGGGTGTGGAGTTGTAGACAAGGTCGGGTTGGTGGGCGTTCGGCTCACGCACGTCATGCGCGGCGCACCCTCTAGTGTACCCGCGCCGGCTCTGCACGCATGGGATCACACCCAGCCTGTGTACGCAGCTCGTGGGAGGGGCGGATGATGTGAGGTCATGGGAGGGAGAGGCGTTTGTCGTGTGGCCGTCCAGTTGGAGGGGGGTGTAGAGTTGTAGGCAAGGTCGGGTTGGTGGGCGTTCGGCTCACGCACGTCATGCGCATGCGCACCCTCTAGTTTACCCGCGCCAGCTCTGCACGCATGGGATCACACCCAGCCTGTGTACGCAGCCCGTGGGAGGGGCGGATGATGTGAGGTCATGGGAGGGAGAGTCGTTTGTCGTGTGGCCGTCGTCAGCTGGAGGGGGGTGTAGAGTTGTAGACAAGGTCGGGTTGGTGGGCGTTCGGCTCACGCACGTCATGCGCAGGCGCACCCTCTAGTTTACCCGCGCCGGCTCTGCACGCATGGGATCACACCCAGCCTGTGTACGCAGCTCGTGGGAGGGGCGGATGATGTGAGGTCATGGGAGGGAGAGTCGTTTCTCGTGTGGCCGTCGTCAGTTGGAGGGGGGTGTGGAGTTGTAGACAAGGTCGGATTGGTGGGCGTTCGGCTCACGCACGTCATGCGCAGGCGCACCCTCTAGTTTACCCGCGCCAGCTCTGCACGCATGGGATCACACCCAGCCTGTGTACGCAGCCCGTGGGAGGGGCGGATGATCCATGTGAGGTCATGGGAGGAAGAGTCGTTTGTCGTGTGGCCATTCAGTTGTAGGGGGGTGTAGAGTTGTAGACAAGGTCGGGTTGGTGGGCGTTCGGCTCACGCACGTCATGCGCAGGCGCACCCTCTTGTGTACCCGCGCTAGCTCTGCACGCATGGGATCACACCCAGCCTGTGTACGCAGCTCGTGGGAGGGGCGGATGATGTGAGGTCATGGGAGGGAGAGTCGTTTGTCGTGTGGCCGTTCAGTTGGAGGGGGGTGTAGAGTTGTAGACACAAGGTGGGGTTGGTGGGCGTCCGGCTCACGCTCGTCATGCGCAGGCGCACCCTCTAGTGTACCCGCGCTAGCTCTGCACGCATGGGATCACACCCAGCCTGTGTACGCAGCTCGTGGGAGGGGCGGATGATGTGAGGTCATGGGAGGGAGAGTCGTTTGTCGTGTGGCCGTCTAGTTGGAGGGGGTGTAGAGTTGTAGACAAGGTCGGTGTAAGGCCGATGGTGCCATGGTATCCCCTCAACAGGGTTGTCGACTTGAGCCAAGCGTGCGCGTGTTTACCACTGGCATGTCTCTTGGCTTGTCGTGCAATGGTGTATGGTCGGGTCAGACAAGGTCGGGTTGGTGGGCGTCCGGCTCACGCACGTCATGCGCAGGCGCACCCTCTAGTGTACCCGCGCCAGCTCTGCACGCATGGGATCACACCCAGCCTGTGTACCCATCGAGGGTGCGCATGGGATCACACCCATCCATGATGCACGTTACAGCACGCTCGTTTAGGAGGTACTGCGTGACGTCATGACAAATTGAACCTAGCTCACGGGCTTGCACAGGGAGATGAAGTTGAGGAGGTGTACACGTGGGAGGAGGTTCTGCGAGTCTTTTTTCCCAGACCCGAGGAGGACTACTGCATATTGTGTTTAGAGGAAGTGCATCCGGAGGATCAACTGGACTGCGGTGGCCTAGGTTGCGAGTGTAAAGAGAAATACATGCATATTTCGTGTCTTGGTTTGCTTGTACGAACCCATGCCTCCGGCTGGGTCACGTGCCCATGCTGTAGGCAGAAGTGGTTTAAGTGAACCTTTCTTCAACGTGTGTGTACATTATGTAAATAGTACCGACTCTCCCCTTGCCTGTTTTGTATTCACTTACAGCTTGTTAGCTGTTCTTTGAAAATGAAGACGTGGATGTTTCCGGTGTCCTTCTTAAAAGTGTCTTGCAAGCCTGAACGGACAGTATGTTATCTCCGGACCGAAGCCTGGACGGAGAGTATGTTGCCTCCTGTATTCTCCTCCAACTCCTGTTCCTGTTCAGCACTCATCATGCAATCAGTCCGGGCTGTGTCAGGCTGCTCTGTACCGCGGCCCGGAGGAGGAGGTGATCGCCATTTTGCGCCTGCTTCGCGAACCTGGCGACCCGGTTCTGTACGCGGAGGTGGTGTGGCACAATGCCACCACCACATACGAGCCAGTTTCCGGTCCTAGCTAGACCGAATGGTACAATTCTGAACTTAGAATTGTACCAGGATTTTATCATGAGCGCCAATAGGGCCGGCTGCCGCAGAGTGCCGTGGAGGTGCTCGGTCTGCGAGCTAAACGGCTGGCCGGATGGTATTTCCGAGCCTCCGCCTGTGAGGCGGAGCCTTAATGGCTGCCGTTTAGGTATCTGCCAGGCCTGCTACGAGGGTGTGATGGCGTACAGGCCTCCCAACGAGCGACAGTGCCCTTTTTGCAGAGGGTACTTCGAGCATCGCAGTGGAGTGCACTACTACGAGGAAGCGTAGAGTTGCCAAGTAGCCTAGTTGCCCCACAATTTCTTTAAATTGCTTACAGAACCACCTGCAACATGTATAACAGTGTTTATCAACTTCGATTCCAATAAAAGTTCCATTGGTGTCGTGTTGCCGTTAAGTTGAGTTTACGGGGTTGCTCACCGTTTCTCACGATTTCCGGTGTGGTGTATGTGCTGTAGCCCTCACTCTCTGCACCATCCGCTACAAAGGAAAAAACCCGATCCGCTCGGCGTCGCAAGGCAAAGGCGCTGCGGTCCTGGGCGGTAAAAAAAGAAGTTCATGACGCACCCCGCCACAGTCAACCACTGCAACTTCCTTGTTTTCACCAGGCATTATCTGTTGAATCAATTCAAAAGAGGTTCCGGCTTGGAAAACCGGAGGCCTGCCTCGACAATCTCGTCCAGATAGCTGCACAGTTTGGGGTGCCCAGGGTCTCGCGCCCACAAGTCGTAACATACGGCGTTTCTCAGGGCACCAAAGCTCATGGTAAAGGCTCTTACGGCAACGTCCTTTTACACTGCACTGTTGATAACACCGAGCGGGCTGTTCTCAAGGACTACACCGACCCTGCACTGCACCGTCGCCTGCGGTTCTGTGCCGTGGAGCTGTACATGCACTCTTTGGCCCGTATCGCGTCTCCCACAACGGTTGTCCCCTGCTTAGGATACGGGGCCCACATTGGCGCTCCAGACCAGTCCGCGTTCCTCGTCATGAAATATGGCGGGGAGACCCTCATCGACTTCCTGAAAGCCCGCTCTCCATCAGAAATAACAATCGGAGTGCGGCGCCAGCTGGTCATCGACTTGTTTCGTGGCGTTTCGGAACTCCATGCCGCTGGATTGGTGCATGGGGACCTGAAAGGAAACAACGTGCTTGTACAAGACAATCTGTCGGCTGTTGGCGGACAAAGTCTCAAAATCATCGACTTCGGTTTGAGCTGCCTTGAGCGAACGGATCCGAGTGTTGTCCCACCAGTCCCACCACCAGCGCCACAAATTTCTACTTTCTACAAAGCATGGAAGCCCTCTCACCGGGCTCCGGAGTCCTCGCTAGCGAACAAAACCACCTACAGCGACATCTGGGCAATTGACGGGCTCGCCATGCAAATACTCTTAGGGAAAAACCTTCCATGGGAACAGCTTCTGGCGTTGGCTAAGGAGCGTAACATGGGACAATGGGAGCCACATAGTCGTACTTCAAAAACGCTAACATTGCTCGTGAATGCGTGTCTCGAAGTCGACCCAGCGAACAGGCCAACTGCCTCCAAGTTACACTCAACTTTCTTTGCGTCTCGGATACAATCAAGTAATGATGGGGTAGAAGGGAGCAATTCCTACCACCGCTTAGTGCCAGGTTCCAACGCTTAGTGCTTGTCACGTTTGTACGCAAATTCTAGCTAGGCATGCACATTTTCAACACATTTTGCCAGTAATGCGTCATGTATATTCCGTATATTTGCACTGTGCTGACTTGAACGGATTCTTGCATATCACCGTCGCTGATGACTGCGTTACATCATGCCGTTATTGACCGATGCTCAATGGGCACCGGTGGTCAGGTTGCCGTTGGGCGGAGCTCGTTCTTTCTGGGCGAACCTGGGTGGGGGGTCACCGCATCCAGCCTTACCGCATTCAGTGATAAACCTGTGTCACGAAGGCAGACGCCCTGGCTCCGGTACCATCTCGCGTTTGTTTGTGAAGGCATTCCGGACGGCGTGAGTGTCCTAGACCTATTTACCGTGTGCAATGTGTGCCAGTTGGAAACATTGTGGCGGAAATACCATCCAGCGACCCGTCCTTCCCCAGAATCGGCAATGGCCTTCAACCAAGCCCACCCCCGCGAACAGAATGCATGGAGGATGGCTGTACATGCTTTTCCTTCCGAAGACCTCACATCCGTGTTACAGGTTCAGGTCATTCGGACGGACGGACGGATGAATGTCAAAAGCTCTCCCCACCACTTCTACGCATGGATCTTGACGCCCCCTGTGCGGGTCTGGCTCTATCCAGTGCTCTCGGTGATGGTATGCATGCATCGTGGAACGGTGTATGCCGCAGCCAGCAGCGACCTCTCAGCAGGCACCGCTCCCAGACTCGACATGCGTGCACCGCCTCCGCGCGTGCACGCCGGGTATACGATGTTAGGAATAGAAACCGCGCTGAAGGCAGGTGGTGGTAGACTCCAGCCCAGTTCCCTGTCAGTGCTTTTTCTGGATGCTCAGGAGTCGCATGCCGCGGATTTCACTGCCACCCACCGAATGCAGGCCCAGCGGGTGTTAGCTGACTGTCGCGCCAAATCAATCAGTATCAATTGGACCAAGTGGTATCGGCCATGGCAAACCCAGTCGTCCGGAGCCGACTCCTTTTTCGATGGCGGTGAGGGGTTCCTCACTCGGTCCGATGATCCCATGGGAGCACCTCCAGGGATTGATAAATTTCTCGAAACCCTTGGGCCAATTTCAGGCACCGTGGAAAGGTACCACGCTTTCCTGAGTAGCAATATGAATGCCTTTCATGTAGATAACATTTCCGAGCTCGCTTCGAGCCCGTATAGGAATCTGCTGGAAGCAGTGACATCCCAGCAACCGGCACCAACAGTCATAGTCATCATGGGCGCGTACGTTTCCCAGTGCGTGCTGCACACCGCTCTTGCGGCGCAGCAACTGGGATACTGCATAATAATTGTGGAAGACGCGTGCGTGGCATACCCCACACTGAATAATGTCGCGCCGGGCAAACTTGAGCAGACTGTAGAGGGGCATTGGGATCTCCTTACTCGTTGTGCAGTGGTGTTAAATGTTGAGGATTTCATTAGCGGCATTCAGTAGCAATTTTTACACACGCCTTGCGATAGCATACGTACATCACTCTAGACATTTTATTAGTAAATTGTACCGCTGTCTCCACTTGGACAATAGTAAATTGTCTGATTACGTCCTGATGAATACTGTCGCTCTGATTAATACAGGCGCAGCAATCATGGCATGGCCGGTGGAATTCACCCTCACTTCCTACCCTCACATGTCCACCATCTCCTGTTGCAAATGACAAAGTACATTACACAGGAGACCAAGGCCACCATCTCTTATTTTATATTCTTTTGGAGTGGATGAAGAAGCACTGGCTTTGCAGGACAAAGCCAGAAGTGCTGTTCATTAGGGATTGGGTAGAGGAAAGGATAATGTGGGCAGTTGGTGAAAAGGTTCTTGTTTCGTGTGAATATGGTATTGTTCAAGTGCCATATGATATTGCACAGCTGAGTGGTACTCCCGTACATATTCCCGAAGGCGAGCCGGAAGTTGAGCATCAGATGTGTATCAGTCCCAGATGGCATTCCTCATTGTGGCTCGTGAATGAAGAGTATTTGAAAGAGCCACATTATTGGTTAAATGATCAGCATTATGCGTGTTACTTTCGTTACCGGTGGAATTTGCACAAGGCAGTTATGCATAGATACAAGGTAGCAGACCTATTGTCAGAGTGGGAAACAATTTAAATGTACTGCAAAGATGAGTAATTGGCAACTAGCATGTATAGATTAAGTTGGCAGGAAATTGTAATATTACTACAATCTAATAATAGTAGATTGTATATATCATATATATTATGAGATATGTTACAATGTAATAATAGTAGATTGTATATATTATATTTATTATTAGATATGTATATATGATATATATTATTAATATATATATATATATCATCTAGATTGTAATATTAGATTGTAATATTACAATATGATATTACAATAGTAGTTTGTAATCTTGCAATAATAATACAATCCAATAAAATTGCTGCTGTAGTAATACTAATGTTGCTGAGCAATATTACAATGTTGTAAAACGTACCACATGTCCTGGTTTTTTACGTGGAACTTCGTCGTGAAGTTAGAATTCACGTCCGGTCAACCGTCGTTCCGGAAAATGCACCTCTACAAAAACTGTGGCCAAAGGCATGGCCTACCCAAGGGAATACGCAACTGAAAGATGAGTAATTGGCAACTAGCATGTATAGAGTAAGTTGGCAGGAAATTGTAATATTACTACAATCTAATAATAGTAGATTGTATATATTATATATATATTATTAGATATGTATATATGATATATATTATTATAAATATATATCTATATATCATCCAGATTGTAATATTAGATTGTAATATTACAATATTACATTGTAATATTACAATATGATATTACAATATTAGATTGTAATCTTGCAATAATAATACAATCTAATAATATTGCTGCTGTAGTAATAATAATGTTGCTGAGCAATATTACAATGTTGTAAAACGTACCACAGTTCTTCGCAAGGAAAGCGCCTGTTGAATTTCTGGGTAGCATGGTAATAATTATTGCAATATTACAACCTAATATTGTAATATTATTGCAATATTGCAATCTAAAATTGCAATATCATATTGTAATATTACAATCTACTATTACAATCTATATGGTATATATTATCATATCATATCATATCATGTATACATATCTAAATCTAGATAATATATAAATATTATGTAGATAAGATCTATATCATATATGCATATCTAATATTACAATCTAATAATGTAATTTTATTAGATTACCTATAAGATTATAGGTAATCTAATAATATTACCTGTAGTAATATAGGTAATCTAATAATATTAACTATTATTAGATATGTAATAATAACACCAATCTAATACATGTGATAATTAGAATAAAAAACCACCACAACAAATAAATGTGGGTTGGGCGTGGGGCGTGGACCTCGCAGGGTACAATGGCACCACACAAGCCGCCTTGGTCAGGGGCAATGCCTACTACGCGGCATGTTCATTTCGCGTCAAGCCAGAGGCCACGAACAAGCGAAGGGGAGGCGCAAACGGCAGAGGTGCTTCGACCTCCAGCAAATCAAGCACCGATCCCCGTAAGACTCGCCGGCTCCCTTGTTACCCTTCTACAACGCATTTACTAAAGCCTTGCTTTAAACCTACCAAGCATTTTCGTGGTGGCATGACTGGACGGGTCATCCTCGGTTTGCACGGATCATGGATCTTGCAGGAGGAGCACCAGGGCGGTGACGAACCCGCGGCGTCAAGTTTCCTGCCGGAGGACGGTGCCGAACCCGCTAAACCACGAGGCACGTTCTTTTAGTGGCCCTGTGATCCCGTCAGTCAGCATCAAGTGCAGATGTGTATAAAGGGTACAAGAATGCATCAAATAATTGTACGCAAACTCTAGCAAATCATTACACACCCTACCGACCGCACCGAACAACATTGTATGGTATCGGTGCAATTCGTGGTGTAGACGGTGGCCCGCGCTCTGCGATCCCGTAACGGAGTGCCAAATGCCCTGAGACACACCGGTGGTCGAATCAGGAGCGCCACGCAACCGACAGGCAGCTGGCCCACATCTGAACGTGGAGGCTTTCATAAGGAAGATCCCTGTGGGATTCGACCTGGAGGCGCGGCAGATCGTGGATAAGCCCACGAGTGCATATTGGGCAAACGTCCCCGAGGCCCAGGAGCGATTCGATCTGTGTGTGAAGCTGTTTACCCAGGCGTATCCTACACTGGAAAAAGACGTCGCAACCCGTAAGGTACAACGACGGCTAGTCAACCGACGTTTTCTGGGACCGAAGGGCACGACAGTAGAACAGCGCCAACGGACTGACTTGAACGCGGCGACGGAATTCAACAACCAAGTCCGAGACAAACGCCCAGACTTGGTGATAGCCCTGGCGGCACACACTCATGGTGCCTTGGCCGGGGCCATAGATCCCCTATCGCCAACATCCGATGCTGTTGAGCGGGTGGTTAATGCCGGGAGGTGGCCTACAAATATAAACATGGAGCCTCGACGGAGCCCACGAGTGCACGCCGCTGTTGATGCAGCAGCACCACTGGTTGCCAGTACACCTCCACGGATTAGTCCACTAGTGCACGCCGCTGTTCCTGCAGCAGCACCACTGGTTGCCAGTACACCTCCACGGCGGACTAGTCCACTAGTGCACGCCGCTGTTCCTGCAGCAGCACCACTGGTTGCCAGTACACCTCCACTGCGGACTAGTCCACGAGTGCACGCCGCTGTTCCTGCAGCAGCACCACTGGTTGCCAATATACCTCCACGGACAAGCCCACGAGTTCGCGACGCCGTTCCTGCAGCCGTACCACTGGTTGCCAATACACCTCCACGGACTAGTCCACGAGTTCGCGACGCCGTTCCTGCTCCAGGAGCACCACTGGCTGCAACCAGCGTGCCTCGACGGAGCCCACGAGGTGACGGAGCGGAGCCGAACCAGTATGAGGAGCAGAGGAAGAAAACGATGGCTGGTACGTAGTCTACCCGTTTGCGACTCGCGCATGTGTACGTGAACAAACACGCGTTAGTTGACATGTTCTCGTGTTAGTTTGCGCAATCATGGGAGATGATACTAAATGGGCATGGGGGTTTTTGCACTACTGTCAGGCAACAAACGCAAGTTGAGCGCTGCGTTTGGTTGCGCACCAACCGCATACGAAGACTTGCAGCGGGAGAAGCAAAAGCTGCTCCCGCAAGTACAGCAGCTGGGTGTACCGGCACTGATCGAACACGTGCAGCACGTAGCGAGGGTTACGCAGAGACAGGTTTTCATGACGGCGACGGCCGTCTTCGAGAAGGTACACATACCTGGTTTTGAACTTCTCAGTACGCAACACGGGACGACGGGGTGGCGGGGGGAGGTCGAGACGGAGTTGCGGGAGCGGTGGACTAAGGACCTGAAAAAAATAGGCAAAAAAGGATCCGTTTTGAAGGCGGCTTTCAAATCGATTAACCAGGCTACAGTAAAGACCGGTATATAAGAAGCTCGGCTATAAGAAGCCAGCCGCTGGCTTTTTGCCCAAAAATTAAGAAGCCGGCTAAGAAGCCAGCCGCTGGAAAAAAAACGGATGGCGATTAAAAAAATGTCATTTTAAGAAGCTATACCGCTGGAATTTCGAGAAGAGGCTACATTAAAATGATCGATTTAAGAAGCCGTATCATGAATATCGATCCAGTGAACTCGTTCTCAATTAATCGTATACAACGTATCGATATATATCTATATGTATATATGTATATCTATACTTCGAAGAATGCAACCATTATTAAGGTTCAATACACTTGAGAAGTTTTGGATGATCACAAGCACAATGCATATGCAGTACTGAAGGTACACAATAATGTCTATTGGGCGCACCTTACGGTGGGTTAACCCACCGTAAGAGGTTTTCGGAAACCGCATGCTGGTGCTAGCATATTGTGACAACTTGGCAAACCCATGCTTTTTTACACACCTTAGGGGTTATATTAATGCATAGACTTGCAAAAAATACGCGACGTATCGTATAGGTGTGTCTTATATACGCCCTAGTACCAAGGGGTCAAGCAGAAAAATGCCCCAAATCCTTACGGTGGGTTAACCCATTTTTTCATCTATGGGTAGATTTTAAGAACGCAGATCGCATCTGGAACATGCATATTAGAATTTTTCTATCATCTATGACACCTAGGGAACCTCTCTTAGATGGGGTTCAGTTCTCATCTGATTATAGACGGAATTCTGAGGCGGTTTACACGAGGGGGTATGGCTTGAAAAATGCAGTGAATATGTATTTTTCAGGGTGTTTCGTTGTTTTCGCTTGCGGTGGGAAGTTTTTTCTACCCTGTCGGCGATCTAGCGGTATATTTTCCATTTCACATGGTGGATATGAGTCTAAAGGCAATGTGTGTCACGTGTATGACCCGATATAATGCTTCAGAATGATAATAAATAGCTAAGACCTTAGGGTATGGTTAACCCACCGTAACGCCTCGTTACGGTGGGTTACCCCACCGTATCCCCAATAGACAATAAGTATTCTCATTACGTATGCATCAAGGGTTTTCAAGGCATGGTATCGGTTGTGGGCGGTCTTATGCGTCCATAATTGCATTATGTATGATTGTACTATTACAGGCACTGTACAGTGTACATGACAATAGTTTCTAAGAAGAACCGAGTTTCTTGAAAGCTACCCACGAACCAAACTTATAGCTGTCTACCTCAGGCAAACCACCAACATAGTTCTCGTCTGTCAGCGTCGTCTGTGGATCCATCCGCCTACAAGAGCTATGTAAGCTCCAAGAAATACACCTGAAATAAGAAGTCACCGCTGGGTCTACAAGTCTGTGTGTCGGTTTCTGGGTTTTAAAAGCCGAAATTAAGAACTTCGACGCTGGTCGACAGTCAGAAGTTGGACCCCCAAGATTAGAAGCTGAGCGCTGGATCACGTTGGCGAATCTGGAATCAGAAAATTTTGCCGATTTAAGAAGCGGCACACGCTGGATTTGGATTTCCGATGGTCAGGATTTTGCCAAATTAAGAAACGTGCCCACGCTGGCAAAGGCAAATCCATGACCGTCGATTAAGAAGCCAGCCGCTGGCAAAATTTCCCCAGCTTCTTATATACCGGTCTTTACTGTACACGGCAAGCTCCCGCGGCTGCCGCACAGCGCGCACCCCGTGCAACACGAGCGGTGCGAAGCATGGCGGATGTCGACGACGATGATGACGCGGACGATGATGACGCGGACGATGATGACATGCGACAGGTGCTCGCATACGGAAGGGGCTTACTAACGAAGAGAGCCTCGATGACCGCGGCGGCGAAACGTAAGGCGGCGGTAACAGCTTGGACCGAGAATGCAATCGAAGAGTTCCAATCTGATTCGCATATCACGTTCGGCGATTGGTACGGGGGCGTGGTGAAGGATAAGGACGGTACCGAACGAGACGTAGATGCCTATGTGGGAGAAACGGTGTTTGAGCACGAGACCATCGGCGATGCATCTCCTTGGCGCACGATGGGACATCCGGAGATCATGCGATGCCACCTAGTGGCAGCGGACGATGGAAATGTGGATGGCACGGTGGAGCCACTGGCTAGGTTTGACTACAGCATTTTCCACGGTGACTTTACGGTGGAGTCCTGGACGTGGGAGCAGCTGGTGGAGATGAATCTGAAAATCGTGCCCACAGTCCGGGTGAAACGAAACTACGAGGTTGGGTGGAAGGACGAGGCCGGCGTAGAGCGCACCTTGACCCTGGCAGAGTGCCGTGGTAATTTCGGCGCAGACCGGATTCCAGCGTTGCGCACTCGTAATTTCTGGACGGCGGCACCCGACGGCAGCACCCGCATGGGAGGACAACAAGCGCCGTAGAAACTAGAGCAAGTTTGGAAAGACGCCAGATATCAGTTTGTTTATTTGTGATGTACGCTGACGCAACATTAGGTGGTTGTTTGTTTTGACGTGTAGCACGCCGCGATGTGCCTTCCATGCGATATGGAGTTGGCAGCCTGCTGGGTTTACTCCTGGCGGAAAAAAGAACGTTCATAACAATTTCATTTCTGGTTGGTTTGATCTATAGTACACCGGGAGGTGCCTTCCATGCGATATGGAGTTGGCAGCCTGCTGGGTTTACTCCTGGCGGAAAGAAGAACGTTAATAACAATTTCATTTCTGTTGGTTTGATCTCTAGTACACCGGGAGGTGCCGTCCATGCGATATGGAGTTGGCAGCCTGCTGGGTTTACCCCTGGCGGAAACAAGCACGTTAATAACAATTTCATTTCAGGTTGTTTTGATCTGTAGTGCACCGGGAGGTGCCGTCCATGCGATAGCGAGTTGGCAGCCTGCTAGGTTTACTCCTGGCGGAATCAACAACCATTCGGTTGAGCAGTGTGATTAGCAAGTACAAAACCCGAACTCGATCCTTTTCTGATACAGATGTACCCAGGTGATGCAAGGAGATGCCAGGGCGGAAGAAGCACGCTTACTTCCATTTCACAACCCGCTGTTCCTTGCGAAATGATCGTCGCATAGGTGTTGCGCCTTCTGATGACAATTGCAGTGATGAAGTAACCTGCTGATGGCACGCCGAACATGCACAAGTTGTCTATAACGAATGCATGTAAATCGTCCCGGAATTGGGTATAACTGTGGCATGTGCGCAGGACAGAAGGACTGGTTTAACTGGACAGCGGTGTCGTTCACGGAGGAGGAGGTGGAACAAATGGTGCAGCGATCCGCAAGCACCCGCACCACCATACGACGCACAATGCGCGCGCAGCTGAAACTCGTAGAAGCATGTCGAGGCCCTCCCTCGGCTGCCGAAAAGAACCTTCTGGGAATAATCGATGCATGGCTTACGGACCATGGGGGACGCATGGACACGAGGTATCGTGTGACTTCCCTACCATCAACAGGACCTACCCTACACGATGTTGAACCATCCGTGTTCACAAGCATGACTTTCCCGGACAGCGGCATGCACGGTGTACATGGAGTCCCTTCCGAGGTGAAGGTTCAACTCGACGAGGGTGTGGTGCAAGGTGACCCCGTGTC
>LGRX02014789.1:0-12566 GCA_001247695.2 Cymbomonas tetramitiformis
CCCTATGGAGCGGATGGAATTTTTTTGCCAAAAGCACCAGTTTCACAAATGTGTCGTTTTCACGGTATATGGTGCCTCGGTAAGTGTGGGTGATTCGTTACATGTTTCATAACTCCTATAAAGTGATTTTGGTCCATAAAATACATGATCGCATGATATATACAACGATATATCGGTGATATACAAGCCAAAAACACGTTTTCCAGGAATCAAAAGTGTCAAAAATCAGTTCTCACAACCGCTTATTCGAGTATTAGGTCGCCCCTCGACCATAAAACAATCGCCTTTACTAATGCCTTGAAATCAGTAATGGTGGCTGTAGTTAAACGCACCAATACATCGAAATATTCAAGCAATAAGGTGAAAAAAACACCAAAAAACAACGAAAAAATATCATTTGTCAAATGTTTTCCATACTTAAGGCCATATTGTGTGTTTTCAGGGGAAATCGACTGTTGGGAAAGTAAGTATTGCCCATATGAGGTGCATGGTCATTTTATATGATAGTGGTCACTGAACCAACAAATCCTTGTCGATGAATGGCATCTACACCTCGATTTTGCACCAAATTTCAAATCGTTTGACCCAAATTTCATGCCTAGAAATAAGCAACTTTGGGGATTTACTACAACAAAATTGCCCTTCGGTGAGATATATATACTAAGTATATGTGTAGAATAAATTGTTGAGTATTAGATATACCTATTGCAACGGGTGTGCGAAGCTTGTATGGCCGATTCCGACAAGTGCTATCGGGCTGAGAAATGAATACAAGCTTAGAGTTTGAAGTGGTTGTACCGTATACGGTACAAACCGCTCCATAGGGGTTAAGTCTTCGACTTCCCTCCCCACCGCTCAGATTCAGCCACCCCTCCACTCACCCGGCCATGGCTGCTTCTCCATCTTCTAGAGTTTTTTGCTTAGCACCTAGCTTTTTCTCTAGATGTCACCCTGCTGAAAAGTGGGCGCGGGGGAGCTAATTTCGTCTGTGAAATGCCTGTAACCAAGATATTGTTGTATCTAGTGGGCGCGGAACATATCAAAATGACAAGGAGAAGTTATTAGTTGTGTTAAGAAGTTATTAGAAATGTCAAGAAATATTTCGAGGTTATAAGTAGGCATCGAGGATCGAAATTTCATCTTGCGGGGCATATTAGTTGGGCGCTGCGGAGCTAATTTGGTTTGGGGAATGCCTGCAAATCAGAACAAAATATCGCGCGGGTGTAATAGCATATCAAAATGATCTTGAGAAGTTGTTAGAAATGTCAAGAAGTATTTAGAGGCTATAAGTATGCATTACACACATATATTCACTTTGGGTCCATGATACAACGGGGTCGGGTGAACTAATTTCGTCTGTGATTAGTGTATAAACCAGGAATTTCATATCGCGCGGTGTTGTGGTAGTATGCCACACACACCAACCAAGTTGGCAATACAAAGTATGGTATCATCTTAGATGACACTATATGTATACACACACACACTATATATATATACTATATACACTATATATATACATAACACTGAAATCTCATAAAAGTGCCAACAGCCGCTCATGCTCTCGAGGGGGTATCAGGTACATATCCCCCCTCTTATGTAGCCGAACATCACATGCTAGCACCGCTTCACACGGAATCATGCACTTCTTACTAGTATCCAAGATATATGTATCTCGCACATTTCGGTCCGCCCATTCGAAATACCTCCCGGAAATCACCGAGTCTCCAGGAGCAAATGTCTGTCCGTAGTCATCACGACGCGCCCTCCCGCCCACCTCTGTCACTGCCGACAACGCCTTGACAAGATAGTAGGCATGTGATGAATCTGCGGGATCCTTCTTCACCGCCATGATAGCCCCACGCCGCACGGCTACACTGATGCCCGCCGCATAATCCTCCACCATGTTGCGGATCCTCACCGCGTCCGCGCCAGTAGCCGGTCTCAACTCCACATCTCTCCACGCATCCACGTGGGACCTCTCCAAGCATCCATCAGAGTCTGGCTCAGGGCGCACACACTCCGCATGACAAGAATGCACACAGTAACATGTCCGCTCACGTACCATCAACGTACCCTCGGCACTCCCCCCCCCTGACAGAATGCAAGCGCTGAGTCCCATCCACACTCTGGTAGGCCGCGCTAACGGTGTGATCCACCGCCTGCCTTCCCCCCGGCTCCTCGTGCAATGCGTCCTCTGGTACCAAGTAAAAGAACCGTTGATTGAAGCTTGCTCTTGCCTTTGCGTAACTGGTATCTGCACGCCGGCTCAGCCTCTCACAACAAAACGCATAAAGGTCCGCGGCGCATAAGATCTTGGCGTACCACTTGTCACCCTCCGATATGACCGCCACCGCCGCTGCATGCTTGACATGCGCCCCCGCCCCATCTTGCTCCCCCTTGGCATGCGCGGTCTCGAAGAAGTTCCGTTGACAAGGGACACCCAAAGACCATTCGTACTTGCTGCTCGCCACATCCGCAAACCCTGCCGCGCACTTATTTTGTCCAGCACAACCATCCGCCCACTCATGGATGAAAATCGGCTTTGCTATCCCCCGCCCGACGAAGTACTCTCGAATGATCAACTCTAGCATGTACTGAATGAACCGGTGATCGTGTTTGCGGTCGTCGCTCATGAGATAAATGTAATCCTTCACCAACACCGGGTTTTCTGCCGTGGATTCCACCCCATCCACCGCCATGCACGCATGCCTCCAAACCACACAAACCAATATCGTCGCCTGCTTCACCACCCAATGAAGACTTTGAGCTTCTCGAGGAATGTTCAAAGAATGATTCTCGGAGAAGTCAAACAAGAACACCGCATGACCCAGCGGCAAGTCCCTCACACACGTCTGGAACTGTCGTTGCTGGTGCAAGGCCATGAATGTGTGGTATGCATAAGGCCGTAGAAACGGGCAGTCCCCACTGCCTTCCAGCTTCCTCCACGCCCACGTCTCCGGGTTGCCCGCCGCCGCACTATTCGCTAAGAAGTGCCCCTTGCACTCGCAGTTTGGGGAACTCCCTGGTTCGTGTCCCAATAGCAACGTCTGCAATTTGGAGATCAAGGCCGCCAGCTTTGTCTTCTTCTGCACGAACTGCAACCGTCGTATCTCCTTCCCATCATCGTCCATCTGCCCTGTGTTACAAGTCTCATAACAAGACCACTGCACTTCCGCCTGATGCTGCACCTCCGGGGCGCATGCGGTGAAGTTGGCGCAGCCGCCGCACCGCTCGCACAACCCCCTCAAGCACTGGATGGGGTGCTTGTCTCCCACACGAGGACACAGCAACCCCTCCGCGAACGCCGATGTCGACCTTCCCACTTTTGCAATATTGCAAACCGTCCCGGTATTCCCAACCGCCTTTCGGCTATGCTCCGCCGTCCTCGGAACCCGCGGGCAACAAGCCGCACGGTTGCATGCACACGGTGAGTGCACCGCCTCTCGAGCCTTATCAAAGCCCTCAAGAACCATGCGCATGTCCTCGTGGTAACGGCAACAACAAGATATGTTGTCCTTCCTTCGTAACCGCACGACATTGTGCGGCTTGCATACACCTTGCTTCTCAAAGGAACGTTGCCCAATCTTGATAGCCGGGTACTTTGCTTGAAACCTCCTATAAATTACAAGTTGGGAGGCTTCTAACCAATGCTTGCTCACGTACTCCTTCGGTGTCGTCAAACGGCCTGTGTCGGGGTCACGTGCCAATAAGACGTCCTTCTTACAAGGACTTACTCGTGTGTTATCCGGGTGCAACCAAAATGCTCTAATAACAGCGCATGTCGCCGCCGTCAAACAACCCGAAGCCAATCTCCGTTCCGCCAACATAACGCCCTTCCAAAGGCCACGCCGCATCCGCTCCTCATGTTCCAAGCTTGCCCCCTCCACCAGATTGGCATGACCTTTAACCCCACAATCTCCGATGCGCTGGTGCACCCCTAGCAACCTACACGCCGTGAGCACCAACTTGTCCTCGAATAAATTGCTTCCAAAAGCCGCGGCCGCTATTCCCATAGTTATATTTACATTGGCCCTGCTATTTCGTTGGGCTAAGCTGCGAAAAGAGGTGCGAAGATTGGCAACCAACTGTGTCTTCACCATATCCAAGCGCCGATCGGCAATCGACACAAACGCGGCTTGACACTCCTTGTGGACCTCAACTTTCAAGCCTTCCGGAAGAGTAAGTATATAAGCCCTCACCGCTCCCGCAATGCGGTGAGGGCTTCTCCCAAATATGTTGCACATTTTATCAATCCAGAACTTTCGATTCCCTCGTGTCAAATCTTCAAAGCCCTCAATAGGTGGCATAGCAGATTGCGCACGTTCTCGCGGGGTGATTGCCTCTTCCGGTCCTTCCGCCATCTCGACGTCTTGCTGAGCACTCTCCTCGAAATGACCGTGATCAACATCACCTTTGGTAGGAATACGCACCTCCACCATACCTCCATGTCTATGCGATGTCCAAGCTTCAGTCAACGTGTCCAGTCGCTCAACGAGGTCCACCGCAACGACGTTGTCAGCTACCTTGGAGTATGGTCATGCGCCTTGAGGTAGACGAGTGGCGAACTGTCCAACCTCGATCAACATAGGTAAGATATCCACTAGAACTGCTGGAATTGTGTA
Organism: Cymbomonas tetramitiformis; assembly: GCA_001247695.2. Classification (NCBI taxonomy): domain Eukaryota; kingdom Viridiplantae; phylum Chlorophyta; class Pyramimonadophyceae; order Pyramimonadales; family Pyramimonadaceae; genus Cymbomonas; species Cymbomonas tetramitiformis. The sequence goes on from LGRX02014789.1 coordinate 4,626, forward strand.
GGACTGCCCAGTAGAATCAGGACCTGGGTTGTAAGCGGCATCTCCTCCACACAAAGCAAGAAATATACTAAGTGTGATGAGTGTAAGCAACACATTCCCGACCAGAGAGCACACCCCGGCGATAGGGGAACATATGAGCCCAGATTTAAGCTTTGACTCCGGTACATGATAACCTGAAAAAAGGATATGAAGTGAGATCCGTCGTCCTATACAAAGATAAAAAACTTAGGTAACCGGTTTGCAATGCGAGGGAGTCGTAGCCACACCGTTGGCTTGCGTTGGCTTTGGCCGGCGCTTTGTGCTGCCCCCCCATTGCTGTTGTGCTCTACCTCAAGAGCCTTGCAATTTTCTTCATACTAACTGTAAGTCTTGTTAAAAACTATGTACCAAGAGTTCAGCATACAACTGCAACACCGAAACATTTCAGCATATAACTGCGAAAAGTATGCATCTGGAAAATGGCGAGGCGATCCGGGATCGTTCTTTTCGTGATCCGGAACGGGATCGATCCCGGGAGGGAAGTTTCTTACGGGATCGATCCTGGAACGCCCCGGGTACGGGAACGATCCTGGAACGCTCCAGGTACGGGAACGATCCTGGAACGCTCCAGGTACGGGAACGATCTTGGAACGCTCCAGGTACGGGAACGATCCTGGAACGCTCCAAGTACTGGAACGATCCTGAATCGATGGGGGGACACTCATGATAAGTCCAAGGGTCGGTTCAAGCATTCAAGGCAAGTACCATGAACCGCACATTAAAAAAAAGGTAGACTTTCACAAGGCTAGAAAGCAGGAGGCAAATTCAAAAAGAAAAAAATCAACAAATCCACATAAATAGATACACCTTTGAGTACACAAGCTACTTCATTTGCATATGTTCATACGGTCTCCACTAAGATGGTATCACTGGCTATTATACTCTTCTTCTTTCTCATCTATACTTCCCACTCCTATAGCGTTTTGGTTTTGGGGTATTTTTGTCAAAGTTGCAAGCCACTTGGTTGGTTGCGCAAGCTTCACACGCGATTGTGTCGTATTCCATCTTTTAACTTGGGTAAACATTCTTGAATACTCCTTGCTGAAGGTGTCTGGCACCTCTGTCTGCACATGCGATAGTGCCACAGTGAGTAACAGTTGAAAAGAACTTATGCGCAAAAAACAACAAAGGGTAAATAAGTACTTACCACAGCTTGTGACTTCGTGCACGAGTTCTCATTTATTTCATACTCGACGGCCTAGTCTTTCAAGCTTGGGCCACTGGCCATCTGGCTTCTAGAGTTTTCTTTCCCTTTTCTTCTATTGCTCGTGCTGATTTTTTTTGTCTTATTATCCGCATTTTTTTCTTTTTGGGAAGGTGATGCTTGCTTGTTGGTCTCCGAGTAGCGCACGTCCATGTTTTGAGTGGCCATCCCGAGGAACGAATCGTGGTAAAGCTCAACACACATAAGCTGACATGCTGAGCTCAACTGAGAAGCAAAGCAAAGCAAACAGCAAAGTTGGGCAAAGCTGAGTCGAGTTGAGCAGAGCTTAGTCGAGTTGAGCTAAGTTGAGCTAAGTTGAGCTAAGTTGAGCTTAGTTGACACGCTGACAGGAGCAAAGCTGACACGCTGAGCTGATATAAGCTAACAAGCTAAACTAAGCGCAGCTGACAAACCGAGTTGAGCTGACACACAGTTACAGGTACGGGATAATATAGCATAGGCTGGAATATGTGTGTATATGTGTGTGCCTGTTGTGTTATTCCTATGCTAGGATACGCGTGCACCTCTCTGTGCGTGTGCTATGCCTGTGGTAGGATATATGTGTATCTCTATACCACTGTTATACCTGTGATAGGATATGTGTGTATCTTTGTGCTAGTGTTATGCTTGTGCTAGGATAGGTGTGTATCTCTGTGCTACTGTTATGCCTGTGCTAGGATAGGTGTGTATCTCTGTGTGCGCGTGTTATGCCTTTGCTTGGATATGTGAGTATCTTTGTGTGCGTGTGCTATGCCTGTGGTAGGATATATGTGTATCTTTGTGCGCTAGTGGTATGCCTTTGTTAGGATATGTGTGTACCTCTTTGCGTGTGCTATGGTTGTGCTATGATATGTGTGTATTTGTGTTCGTGTGCTCTGCCTGTGCTGTGATACATGTGTATATCTGTGTATGCGTGTTGTGCTATGCCTGTGCTAGGATATGTGTGTATCTCTGTGCGCGTGCTATGCGTATGCCAAGATATGCTAGAATATGTCTGTGCGTGTTGGATATGCGTGTATCTCTGTAGGCATAAGAGGCCTACAGATACACACATATCCTAGCATAGACAAAAGAGGCCTATGCTAGAATATGTGTGTGCCTGCTGTTATGTTATGCCTATGCCAGGATATGTGTGTATCTCTGTGCGTGTGCTATGCGTATGCCAAAATATGTGTGCGTCTCTCTATGCGTGTGTTATGCATAACACACGCACAGACATATTCTAGCATATCTTGGCATACGCATAGCACACGCACAGGGATACGCACATATTCTAGCACAGGCATAGCACAACACGCACACACATATATACACACATATTCCAGCACAGGCATAACACACGAACACAAATGCACACATATCATAGCACAACCATAGCACACGCAAAGAGGTACACACATATCCTAGCACAGGCTTAACACTCGCACACAAAGATACACACATATCTTACCACAGGCATAGCATACGCACACGCACACAAAGATACTCACATATCCTAGCAAAGGCATAACACTAGCACACAAAGATACACATATATCCTACCACAGGCATAGCACACGCACACGCACACGCACACAAAGATGCTCACATATCCTAGCAAAGGCATAACACACGCACACAGAGATACACACCTATCCTAGCAGAGGCATAACACTAGCACACAAAGATACACATATATCCTACCACAGGCATAGCACACGCACACGCAAACGCACACAAAGATACTCACATATCCTAGCAAAGGCATAACACACGCACACAGAGATACACACCTATCCTAGCAGAGGCATAACACTAGCACAGAGATACACACCTATCCTAGCACAAGCATAACACTAGCACAGAGATACACACATATCCTATCACAGGCATAACACACACACAAAGATACACACATATCCTAGCACAGACATAACAGTGGTACAGAGATACACATATATCCTACCACAGGCATAGCACACGCACAGAGAGGTACACACATATCCTAGCATAGGCATAACACAACAGGCACACACATACACACACATATTCTAGCACAAGCATAGCACACGCACACAAAGAAACACACATATCCTGGCATAGGCATAAGAGGCCTACAGATACACACATATCCTAGCATAGGCAAAAGAGGCCTATGCTAGAATATGTGTGTGCCTGTTGTGTTATGCCTATGCCAGGATATGTGTCTATCTTTGTGTGCGTGTGCTATGCGTATGCCAAAATATGTGTGCGTCTCTCTATGCGTGTGTTATGCATAACACACGCACAGACATCTTCTAGCATATCTTGGCATACGCATAGCACGCGCACAGAGATACACACATATCCTAGCACAGGCATAGCACAACACGCATACACAGATATACACATGTATCCCAACACAGGCATAGCACACGAACACAAATACACACATATCATAGCACAACCATAGCAAACGCAAAGAGGTACACACATATTATCCTAACACAGGCATAACACTAGCACACAAAGATACACATATATCCTACCACAGGCATAGCACACGCACACGCAAACGCACACAAAGATACTCACATATCCAAGCAAAGGCATAACACACGCACACAGAGATACACACCTATCCTAGCAGAGGCATAACACTAGCACAGAGATACACACATATCCTATCACAGGCATAACACACACACAAAGATACACACATATCCTAGCACAGACATAACAATGGTACAGAGATACACATATATCCTACCACAGGCATAACACACGCACAGAGAGGTACACACATATCCTAGCATAGGCATAACACAACAGGCACACACATACACACACATATTCTAGCACAAGCATAGCACACGCACACAAAGAAACACACATATCCTGGCATAGGCATAAGAGGCCTACAGATACACACATATCCTAGCATAGGCAAAAGAGGCCTATGCTAGAATATGTGTGTGCCTGTTGTGTTATGCCTATGCCAGGATATGTGTCTATCTTTGTGTGCGTGTGCTATGCGTATGCCAAAATATGTGTGCGTCTCTCTATGCGTGTGTTATGCATAACACACGCACAGACATCTTCTAGCATATCTTGGCATACGCATAGCACGCGCACAGAGATACACACATATCCTAGCACAGGCATAGCACAACACGCATACACAGATATACACATGTATCCCAGCACGGGCATAGCACACGAACACAAATACACACATATCATAGCACAACCATAGCACACGCAAAGAGGTACACACATATCCTAACACGGGCATACCACTAGCGCACAAAGACACACATATATCCTACCACAGGCATAGCACACGCACACAAAGATACTCACATATCCAAGCAAAGGCATAACACGCGCACACAGAGATACACACCTATCCTAGCACAGGCATAACAGTAGCACAGAGATACACACCTATCCTAGCACAAGCATATCACTAGCACAAAGATACACACATATCCTATCACAGGCATAACAATGGTATAGAGATACACATATATCCTACCACAGGCATAGCACACGCACAGAGAGGTACACGCATATCCTAGCATAGGAATAACACGACAGGCACACACATATACACACATATTCCAGCCTATGCTATATTAAACGCAGTAATGCAAACTGAGCAAAGCTTAGCTGAGTTGAGTTGAGTTGAGCTGAGATGAGCTTAGGTGACACGCTGACGTGAGCAAAACTGACACGCTTAGCTGATATGAGCTCAAAAGCTAAGCTCTCAACTCAAACGCGTTGGCGCTGAGTTTGGCGCTAAGTGCTGAGCTAAGATAACGGCTGAGCTGAGTTGAGTGAATGCGTAATAGAGTGAGTAATGAATTTTTAGTGAGTGGTCTGTAGTGTGGGTTGTGAGGTTATGAGAGTGAATACAATTACCTTAATGCACGTTCGTTCTTCACATTTTCGCTCCTTTGAAGTTTCCGCCTTACCATACCCAACACCCCATGCAGTGTGAGAATAGCTTGGTTCCAAAACCTCAAAGAACATAGTGAAAAATAACATGCTTATCTTGATCTTATGTAAGACCAGAAAGTGCGCGATACCATACCATACTTTCATAGTAATCACACATATCCTAAAAGATCTAAAACACGGGAGCACATATGTGGAAAATTATTTTTGCAACGAAATATTACACCTCTTTGTGGCGCGACGGGAGACAAGTGGTCACAGACACAAGAGTGTCAGACCTACTCAAACCCAAGATGCCATACATTACAACAAGGCCAATACCTTGTTGCTCGCGGATCAAGGGCGCTCCAAACAAACCCACAGACCAAGGGTGCAGGCGCCTTCTTCTACAAGAGTAGAAAGCGTGACCACAATGGTTCCTTCAATGGCGCAGTCACCAATGTGTGGCCAAGGGAGTTCGTTTTTGCAACGCCACAAAGGAGGTGTAATATTTTGATACCTATGCTAAATAAAATAATTCTCTTAAAACAATTCTAAAATAAGTCTATACATTAAAACAAAACAGTATGATAAAAAGAAAATAAACCACCACTCTAAGTGGGGTAGGATTTTACCTAAAGGGAATCCGGCCCAGTTCGCCTAACTATTACCCAGCAGTTCAATCGCGATGGTTCCACAGCGAGCTGTTTCAGGCACAAAGGATTACACGATTCTTATTAACATCTAAAATCGTGTGACTGTGCAAGAAAAAGAAGAAATACTAACTAGCAAATTGTGCCGACAGGACAATTGAAAGCAAGTTTATTCAAGTGCAAAGTAGTCTAGCAAAATCATAATTGCATACTATTCGAGCAACTTGTCACGAGGCATATACCTGTTTAACTGTGAGGGCTATCCCTCATCGATTCGTTGAACGAGTGAAAAGCCCCCTGCCGTCACTATCCCGACACACACCCGACTCTCTTAATTAAAAGAAAGACTAAACCAAGTGCGATGCAATAAAAAACTCAAACAAGGACAAGAGCGTACCTTAAATTGGCTGGGTTAGGTTTCACCCCAGGCGGCGTGCCGAAGGCTAACGCACTCCCAGCCTCATTTGAGCGATCTGTCTATCTAAAACAAAGTTCGCATCGTCGGACCTTAAAAGCTACAAGCACCTATATCACTATACTACTTATGCAAGTGCAAATCGCGCTACAAGTTGCAAAGTTCAAAGGAAACAGTGCTCTGAGGATGATGCCACCACACTTGCGAGCAAAAGAGCGCCAAAGGTAGTGCCACACTATTCGTCGAGATACGTACCACCTCTGGGTTATTTTGAATGTTACTTTGCTGCGAGATGACACCCCACGCTTGGCAGTCTTGACATTCCTGTACCCGGCGGTACCACCAGGCGGCAATTAGCACAACAGTCGCAATGACTGCAAAAGACATGCTACGGAAAGCATGGACACATACCTTAGATTCCCAGTGTTTCCACACCACCAGAGCCCAAAAGCAATTGGGGTGGAAACTGGGATCGGCGCGTCGGATATTTATATCCCGCCTCCTCGCCAAGAGCCATGGGGCGGTTGTTATGCAATTTTGAGTTGCGACACTGGAACCTAGGCTGGGCCTTTTTAGAAGCTAAAAAGGCCCAGTTTTTCACAATCCAGTAAAAACATGCAAACAGGCACACACACCTGTAAAATTCTATCGAAGAATTCAATTCGAAAGCGCATTTTTCGAACTAGCTAGCCTAAAGGTAGAGAACGCACACAAATCAAGTACTTAAAAATCACTTAAACATCACGTAACGTGGGAGCTCCTAGCCCCACATCAAATGTCGAGCGTCCCTATACCAACTCACCTGCCCTTCAGGATATCACAATGAATCAAGGTGCCCAGGTAGATGCACCTTTCCGATCATGCTAAAAGGTTGTGAGCGCACCTGGCGGGAATGATGTCCGCTCATTCCGTGGGTGACCAACGGCCATGGACCATTTTCAAACTTGCTCATGGACTTCAAATTGCGAACACTGTAAGTGAATTACGAAAGGAAAATAGGTGCCCAGGCAGGATCTACTCTCAAAATTTCGTTCGAAAATTATGGGGTAAATCATAGTTTTGGGCAAGCGACAAAGTGCGTGGGTGTGTGGGTTACGTAAACACCAAACGCATCTTGCTTGCGGCGACCACGCAATGACCAACCACCTGCGGAAAATATACGGTACGCGAAAATATCAGAAACTATTTTATACTAGCAACACAATACAATCAAATTATTTAGGCTGATCTAATCAGAGTTTGCAGTGTGGTTTTCGGCTCCGTGCTTTCAAACTTCGGAGACGCACGTAAGACTAAATGGGAAGTCAAGAGCTCACGATACTCAAGGTGAGGTCATGGTCATCGCCAGTGACATTTCTGCTGATGTCATCGATTACTGGAACGCGAAGAAACGGTGCAGTGCGATCGGGATTTCCGATGACGGTTACGATCCAAAGCGAAACGAGAACGCGGATCGCGGATCATCACCGTCGTTATGAGCACGCTCTCAGGCGATTCAGGAACGGGGATCGTGACGTGTCGTCTTTGTTACACGAGCGCTCCGCAACGGGGGGGAACGGGGAACAGTCGATTACGCATTCAGAACTGAACGCCGAATTCCAGATGTGTTGATAGACCTTCTTTAGGTTTCTGCAGTCTCAAATGCTATTTTGAAGTGAGTCCGTGCGATTTTGATCCGACGGGCTTACAATTCTTGGACACGCATGTGGGGAAGTGTCGACTGTGACGTCAGC